>BLKR01003198.1:0-156622 GCA_011170035.1 Teleogryllus occipitalis | reverse complement strand
AAAACATCGGCTTTAAAAAACCTATCTTTAAAACATGGATGTTTAAAATATCAATGTTTCTTTAAAAATATCGATGTTTTGAAAACATCAATACGGATGTAGCATCCCTAATGCGCGCAACAGCTCGTCACAGAACCTTACCAAACCTTCCTCGCAGGAGGCGAGCGGCTACACCAGCAAAGACCGCGGCCCTCAAGACGACTACGACCAGGAGCAGCACCGCGGGCCGGGCGGCGGGGGCAAGCCCAAGGGTTTGGCAGGCCTGGTGAAGAAGGCGCTGCACATGGCCGCCGCCTTCATCCCCCTGGGGCTGTTTCTGGCCGCGCTGCCGCCCACCGTGCTCAACATCAACTCCACGGCGTAAGTGCTGTTGGCGATGTCGCTTTTGTCACTGTTCGCAGAGTATTCTGTCGGGAAGGGATTTGTTAGACAGCCACTAGAAAAAACAGTATTTCAGGGTGTACACAGCGTGATAAAATTGTAATTTTAACACTAGTGCTGAAAAGACGATGCTCAAGTGTTCAGATTAATCTGTGAATGCAACAAAGAAAACAAAGAACTTTCGTCTCACCGCATAAGCTAATTGGTCACTTAATAGGTCATTAGTGATTTTAATCTTTAATTTAAAAAAATAAGCAAGACAGTCTAAACAATATGACACACTGGTAAGAGTGATTTTATTTCCTACTCGCAAAATAAAACATCACTTTTACCACTCGTACCGTAAAACTATTTTAGACAGCAACTAGTATAATGCTTGTTTCAGGGCATGATGAAAGTTCGATTTTTAGTGCTCTAGTGCTAAGAATGAGACGATCCTCGAGTGATCAGATAAATCTGTGAATGCAACAAACAAAACAAAATACTTTCGTCTGACCGCATCAACTACTATAGGCCTTATGTGTCATTAACTTGTTTATATATTTAAATTAAAATAAAATGAAAGTCAGTAAGTCTAAAAAAGTAGTTTATGATACAAGTGATAAAAGTGATTTTATTTTGCTCGTCGGATTGCGCCACTCGGACTATTTTTCTCATGTCGCAACATTTCCTACTCGCACCATAAAATGTCTCTTTCACCACTCAAGTCGTAATGAACTAATGACGGTCGCACACCACTAGTGCTCGGACACCAGTATTTTACTTCGTCACATATTACTTACGTAGTAAGATACAGTACTGTAACGCTGCGGCGATTTTTCGGCAGAAAAACTGTCATTGATTCCGAAAAAGTGGATAAATCTTGTTCCTATATACGTAGAAAAATATTTCTTCTAACTAGTGCGGTAGTCAGAATTCATTTTTGAGAAATTACAATATCCTAGGGCCGTCATGTGAAGTATCCCCAAACTTTAAAAAAAAATTAAAAATCGCAGGGCATCTAGTATGGCCATATGGATCGAGGAATATTCATTCCGGAAACAATCTTAGAATGGTTTAGGAACTAGTGTTGTTCACAGACATACAATAACGAAGTGAAGTCGAAGGCTTCCGCGGCCGGAGTCATGTGAATGATCTTGGTTGTCCGGGTGACGCCGCGTCGAGGGCTGTGTTGCCGACGTTTCGACCATCTTATCGTGGTCTTCCTCAGACCAGACGTGGTCGGCAAACCAGCCCTGAGGAAGACCGCGAAAAGATGGTCGAAACGCCGGCAACACAGCCTTCGACGCGGCGTCACCCGGACAGCTAAAATCATTCATACAATCATGGAAGCAGACTATCAGACACACTGTCAGTTAGGCTGACAGACAGACTGACAGACAGACTGACAGACAAACTGACAGACAGACTGGCGGAAAGTTTGGCTGATAGTTTGAGCAAGCAGACTGTCAGGAACAGTTGCAAGATGACATGTACTTAGGCAGACAGACGGGCACTTCAGCAGGCAGACGGAGACTTAGGAAGACAAACAAGCATTAGACAGGCAGGCAAAACTATGTAAAGATGGACAAACGTTTTGAAAAAATAGTAGTTTATGTAATTATTTTATAATGTTAAGCTTTATTGCATGAGTACATGTTTTGAAAACGAGCGACGTTAGGAGCGAGTTTTCAAATTTGTACGAATGCAATAAAGCAACATTATAAACGAGTTGCATACGCTATTTTTTTGTATAACAGCATTATAAATTTACAAGAGAATCAAACTTAATTTCGCGAAACAACTTTCTTCTGACGTCTCGGGTGCTTGACATCCAACGCCCTCTGGAAATCAAATTCAAGATGGCATTGTTGACATCCGTGCGAGAAAATGGTGGTCGGCTGTTCCGTCTTCTTCTACCTCCCCACGATTCTCTCGCTACTATTGGCTGAATGTGTGATGACGTCATGTCGCGTTTAATAATGGCGATGACGTCATGTAGCGTGCGATAAAATACTGGATTATGCACGATTCAGGGTATCGAAAAGGGTCGTTTATAATGATGGTATACAAAAAACTACTTTTTCGGTATCGCAGGCCCCCAAACCTATAACTACGTTAAAATCTGGAAAATTTAATTTTCGTCCCCGAGCAGGTGAATAGCGTGCGTGGCGCTGCCGTGTTGCAGGTCCGTGCCCGGTCCGAGTCCGCCGGGCGGCCGCCAGCGCTCGCTGGAGGCGGCGGGGGCAGGGGCGGAGGCGGCGGCGGCGGCGGGGGCGTGGCTGGAGGACGCGCTGCTGGCGCGGTGGGGGCCGCGCGCGCTGGAGGACGCGGCGTGCGAGGCGCGGCTGCTCTGCGAGCTGGCGCGCGCCGGCGCTCGCCCGCACGCGCCCGCGCTCTCCGCCGCGCTCTGGGCGCTCGCGCAGGACGCGTGAGTCACTTCCACTGTGCTTCTTTTCTGTGCGCCAGTTTGTGCTTTTTTCTGTGCGAGGTTGTGCTTTTTTGTGAGCGAGATTGTGCTTTTTTCTGTGCGAGATTGTGCTTTTTTCTGTGCGCGATTGTGCTTTTTTCTGTGCGCGATTGTGCTTCTTTCTGTGCGCGATTGTGCTTTTTTCTGTGCGCGATTGTGCTTTTTTCTGTGCGCGATTGTGCTTTTTTCTGTGCGCGATTGTGCTTTTTCTGTGTTTGATTCTGCTTTTTTCTGTGCTCGATTGTACTTTTTTCTGCGCTCGATAACGCTTTTTTTCTGTGCGCGATTGTGCTTTTTTCTGCGCTCGGTTATTTTCCCTTCTGTGCTTATTTGTGATTTTTCCTGTGCTAGATTGTGCAATTTTTCGGCGCTCGATTGCGCTTTTTTTTGTGCTCGATACTGTGTTTCTATGCTCGTTTGTGATTTTCTACATGGCTTGTGTTTTTTCTGTGATCCATTGTTCTTTATTCCTCGCTCACTTGTGCTTTTTCCGCGCTCACTTGTGATTTTTTCTGCGCTCGATTATGCTCTTTTCTACGCTCAGTTGTACTTTTTCTGCGCTCGATATTGTGCTTCTGCGCTCGCTTGTGTTTTCTATATTGGCATCTGGTTATTCTCTGCTCCATTGTTCTTTATTCCTCGCTTGCTTGAGCTTGCTTCTGCGCTCGCTTGTGCTTTTCTACGCTTGTTTGTTTTTTTCTGTGCTCGATATTGTGCTTTTGTGCTCGCTTGGTTTTTCTGCATTGGCTCGTGCTTTTTCTGTGCTCCATTGTTCTATATTCCGCGCCATCTTCAGTTTGTTTCTGAGCTCGCTTCTTCTTTTCTACGCTCGCTTACCTTTTTCCGCGCTCGTTGGTGCTTTTTTCTGGCGCTTGATTGTGCTTTCCTACGCTCCCTTGTGCTTTTTCTACGCACGATATTGTGCTTTAGCGCTCGCTTGTGCTTTTTTTGTGCTCGCGTATACTTTTTCCACACTAGATTTTTCTATTTTGCGCTCGCTTGTGCTGGCCATTCTTGTGATTGCTTCTACACCTGAATCTTGATGCTCGCTTGTGCTTTTCTAGGCTAGTTTGGGCTTTTTCTGCGCTAGCTTGCGCGTTTTTGTCTTGATTATGCTCTCTTACGAACTCCCTTGTGCTTTTTTTGCGATCGCTTGTTCTGGATTTTACTTTACTGTGTTTTGTTTTCGTGGTTCTTTGCAATTGTCTCGTCATACCTAAGCCCGCTTGTGCTCTTGTTTCCTGCACAACATGTGGTTTTTCTACACTGGCTTGTGCTTTTTTGAGCTTGCTTGTTCTTTCTCTGCACTCGCCTGTGCTGGACTTTACTGTGGTTGCTTTGTTTCCGTGCTTCTACGCTTGGGTCTCGTCACACCTACGCTCGATTCTGCTTTCCTGTGTCAGCTTGTGTTTCTTCTTGCGCTTACTAGAGCTTTTTGTGCTTTTGCTTGTGATCTTTTATGCACTCAGTTGTTCTTTTTTCGTGCTTGCTTGATCATTTTTCTTCACTGGCCTCTGATTTTTACTGCGCTTGCTTATGCTTTTTTCTGCGCTTGATTGTGATTTTTTCTGCGGTCGAGTGTGATCAAAAGTCTGATAGTGGGCGCCTTCAGGAGTAAAACTCACCCAGTGGGGTGGCTCTTTGGCACAGGAGCCAGGACAAGATCTCTGAGGCGCTGCAGCTGCGTGAGGTCTTCAAGGCAGCACGCACCGACGCTTGCGACATCTACCGCTGCGATGACACGGCGCCACCGTCGCCGCCTCCTCCTCCTCCCGCGCCGTCAGCGCCGCCAACCCTGGGGACCGTCGCCCCAGAGGTCACATCGGACCAGCCCCGCGAGACAGCGCCCTCCCACGCCTAGCAGCGAGCATCGACGATGTAAGTAGGAGTGCTGATTATTGCTTGAAGTCATTATTTTATTTATTTATTTATTTATTTATTTATTTATTTATTTATTTATTTATTTATTTATTTATTTATTTATTTATTTATTTATTTATTTATTTATTTGTTTATTTATTTATTTATTTATTTGTTTGTTTATTTATTTATTTATTTATTTATTTATTTATTTATTTATTTATTTATTTATTTATTTATTTATTTATTTATTTATTTATTTATTTATTTATTTATTTATTTATTTATTTATTTATCAATAAGTACAGAAACTGTGTATGACGTATGGGACGAAGAAGTACAACCGCCATGTTTTTCTTGAGATCTGGAATCCGTACCCTCGCTCTTCTATTACGTTGAATTATGTAGGAACGAGAGTTTTTGACAAAATTCGATGGCAAGAAGTATTTTATCTGATATAATAAAACAATTGTCATAGCCAACTCACCTACAGGTTTTTGCTTTTATCTCGTATTGTGTTGCACGTGAAGGAATCGACAAACTAGCACGAGGACAAGGAGTATTCTAGGCTAAATAACCAATGCAAAATGTTCAGTTTTGCAATAGAATAAAATATCAACTCTAATTCTGTTCGCCACGCAATAAATTGACAGGATTAATACTTTTATAATTACTGTTTCAAGAAAATATTTTCAGAAATCGTCAACATTAAATATTTATTGTCGTTATAATAATTGTAAAAGAGGTGTGTACATAAAAGGGTTCACATCTCGGCAGAAAAGTAATTTCGTAAGAGGTTTTTCGCACAAGGAACTTGTCTCATCAATGGTAAACAGATTTCAGGTAAACGTGAACTTTTTGGCTTTGATACGCAAATAATTTTTAATGGTTTTTTTTTCTTTATTTTCTAGGCGCAAGCTACACTGCGCTCGTGACCCGAATATACTGCTACACTCTTCCTTCAAATGTAAGGTAAAGAGAGTAATGAAGGTTTTATTTTCTGAACCAACCAACAAAGACTGCCACAAAATATTTGAATGATCCTGAAACCAAAGAATTAAATAACATTTGTTGCACAATGTTTGTTAAATCTATTTTTGTAGTGCGGACTAGTTTGTGAAATCTGAATGTTAATTCTCGAAGTATACTTTAAGAATCGGACGAATGGAGGGTCAGTTTCGAAGTTACGTAGAGAGAATAGAATTCAAAACTGTTTGCCAGTGATCAAGGGACGGACCCAAAAAAGTATTTGAGGGGAGAGGAGATTTTAGAACCATCGCCGCAAGCATCATTCTTCGAAATTTTTGCTTGAAATTTAAAAAAATGAGTTTTCGCAAAGATAAAAGTCGTTTGGAATGTGATATAATCAAAAAACTGTAAATGTTTTGAGTAAAATTACAAAACTATGTTGAATTTCAGGGGATGGTCTCCATGTCTCCCCTCACGAATCTACCACTCCAGAGACCGATTAATTGTCCTATTTTATTGATCTCCATTTCGTCGAGTGGTGACAAGAATCCTTCAATGTAATTATTTTATATTGAGATAGCAATATTCATTGAAATACAACAATTTCATTTTATCCCCAGTAGAGTTGCTATTGGGAATACAATTCGCAAATATTACCAAATGTACTTAGAAAGTACGTTCTTATTGTCTCATTATCTTCTTTTAAAGGCGTGAAGAAGCGATAAAAAATAATAGCAATTCAGAATATTTACTTTTGGAGCAAATGGGTTACCCAAGGAGTGTATATAAATATTTTATCTAAATATTCTTGATAATTGTTAATACACTGACAAATTAAAAGTATGCTTTTTTATAGATCAAATATACAAAAAGCGATTTATAATTTGTTTTATTTCCGATACGAAAAAAAACATGTGTCGCTTAGAGGTTACTTTCTGAAAGAAATATACTTATTACATTCTTATCAATGTTGAAATAAAAATACGTTGTGAAATCAAAATAAAATAAGCAGACCTCCGCTGAGTCAAAATACATTTATTTAAAACGTAAGTCACTGCTCCCCTTGGGACAGACGAATAATAGAATAGAGTTCACAAGTCCTCGAAATGAACAACAATCTCAAAAGCATTGTGGATATGGATTAATTAAAAATAATGAACAACGCCATGGGAGGGTTTCTGAAGATCATGAGACAGCAAATTGAATAACAAAAATTTCTCATTATTTTAGACGCTGATTTTCTGAAATTAGTAACAAACCATCCATCATCTCAATAACATTTTATTCTAAAAATTTCTACTTTGGAATAAAAACTTTAGGTTTGATTGCATTAATAAATGTATCTTTACCAGTTTTGCTATAGATGCAATCAAGTAAAGTGCAAAAGATAAGAAAGGATGTTTACTAATCTTTTCTTGCATAACCAATTTGTCAATGTGGAAGATATTTGAAGGTGAAGATATCACAGTGTAGAAAATCAGCATGGTACGATTTTTTTAACAACAGATTTTGTGAATTGGTGGATTAATTTCAACTAACGATTTACCATAATATTCTGTACTGATGGTGACTGATGTAGACAAAACAGAACAGTTATTTTAATGATATATTCATTAAATTATTTTTTAATAAATATCCATGTTGAAGAGTATCCAATCATTATTATTGATAATTCATGTGTTTCATCGAAATTATTTTATTTTCAAAAATGAAAATTACTTACCATTAGTATTTTTGAACCCTTCAGTAAGAATTGAGCGGAGTGGTTTTATAATCTGAATACATGTATTAGGAAAATGCAAATTTAACAAAATTAAACACTTCATTATTAAAATTAGCGTAAATCCCACTAAGGTTGAATTATATTTGAAAATTTGCATGTGCAAATTAGTAAATATTAACACACAAAATTTCATTCATTAGCGTTAATAAATGTATTTATTACTTTAATAACGTTTAATAAATGCATTTATTATAGACCTTATAGTGGTTAACAAAAGTATAATATAAATGATTAGTTTTATTTTTGTAGTGTTTTTTATCAGAGCAAGTTCCTGTAAATGTGTATTTATGAATGTGGAATAAATTTTTTTCCTTCAAACTATGGCGTTGAAATTTTATTTTTTTAAAAACATTTTGATGCATGTTTCTGCCTGTTAAACATTGTTTTTGTGCCTAGAAGTTAATTCCTTCAAATCTGAAAATAAAATGTTGAAAATATTTCAAATTCGCAACAATATGTTTCTTTTATTTGCATTTGTTGATTAGATGGGCAACGATATTTACAAAATGTGTTGATAATATTTTAATTATATAATAACTTTATTAATATAAGTTTATTTTGTATACTGATTGTACTTAAGGATCAAGTTGTCATTTTTAATTGAAAAATCGACACGGCTTAAACTTACCACTTTCCAATTCTTTTTACATAAAAAAATGCAAAAATTATTTTTAGGCAGTTTCTTTTAAAAAGGTGATTATTTTTACCATGCATTGCGTGTTAAAATTTTAAGCACTAGAAAGACGATGCACAAATATTCTGATGAAACAGTGAATGCAACAAAGAAAACAAAATACTTTTGTCTTCTTGTGTAGTTGAAGGGTCATTTTAGTTTTCAAAAGATGAGGTAGAAGATTTTTTTACTTTATTTCTATTATTGTCAGTAAGAAAACCCTAAGTTTTCCCTCTTAAAATACTTCGCGAAAAATTTTGGTTACGAAAAAATCACGAAATTTTCGGGAATCTTTTAGGTTTTGCGTAATACCTTTTTCCATGACTAAAATGTGGGACAAAACGGGATACATGCTGCATGTGAGATACTGAAATACAGTGTGTCGGACCACAACTGTCGTCTACGAGTGTCACGGCTAATGAATTTTATTCAACGTGTTTGCAGTTTTCATTATTATTGGTTTCGTTGTGTTCTTGTTAAACAGAGTTATTACCAGCCTCCATATTAGGTATGACAACTGTCTAAACAGAACCAGAAAATGTAGAAAAGCAATGTTAAAATGAAACATTTGAAAACCAAAAAGTATACTCATTTGTTTCATTTGCACTTTTATTCACTAGAAAGTTGGCCCGTATACGTCAATTAAGATTGCTTGATAAGTTGCTCAGAGAGTCACAGAAACAGAAGGTTCGGATTATTGGGCTTCTCGGTAACTATGTCGATAGCGATAAAGCATTAGCAAGTTCAAATGACGCGATAGCTCATTTTCCCCTCCTAGAACCACCACTGAATCTTTCACTTCTTGAGTTGAATAGTCGGAGAAACACTGTTGTTATGTGGTACATGAACTCGCACTTACATTTTTATAAACCAATACAAATCCTTATGATCAAATTAAAATTGTTGACGTCACTTAATGCCGATTAGTCATTGTCACAAAAAACGAGATATTTTGGCGTTCCGTTTTCCTTAAAATAATATGGGACAGGGAAAAAAAGGGTCTGTGCCGACCTGGATGGCCGAGGTGGCTAAGAGCGAGTACCGACTCAGCGCTTCGGTCCGAAGGGTCGCGGGTTCGAGTCCCGCCTTGGGCATGGCTGTTTGTCCCTTGACTTTGTGTGTGTTGTCGCGGAGGGCCTCGCGTTCTGCTGACCCCAGATCAGAGGAGCCCGCAAGTGTTTGTCTAGTGTATGGTCGAATATGCGTCCCTTCGGGACGTAAAGGGCAACCGGCTGTCGGCTATTTACAAGTCCTAGAAAAAAAATGGGTCTGTCCCGGCTAACACGGGACGTATGGTCATCTTAGTAGAAAACTAACTAGTACAAGAAAGTCTGTGTCATTCTGTAGCACTCTTTGTTATGATTACATGATGCTTTACGTTTGTAACTTAAAATGGGTATCAGAATAGTTCACTGCAGTAATACAGGTACTGATTTTGGCAAATATAAAACATTTTATTTACATGTCAAGAAACGTGTCTAACTCAATGTTCACAGTGAATAGACATTGTATTGTTCCAAAATTTGTAAAATATCCGTAATTTCGTTGGTGTGAAACAACATGTACTGAATAATTTTGTGAAACAATTTTTGGAGGATTCCGATTTTCCTTATGGTGCTTATGTTATAATTTTCTATTGTAACTTTTCTACGGTTCTTTAGTGACATATAATCCTAGTGTTTTGAGTTATTTAACTGCTACCTTTATTTGATACTCATGATCCTTTCTCGGGGATGGTTAAACAAGAGAATCACTACTTTCGAAAAACCTCTGCTTTCATGCTGCTCTTTATCAATTTGGTTCGATATTGTTCACGCTTGTTTCTTTCTGTAATCGAAGTTTGAAAATTGAAAATATGGTCAATAATGAAAGGTACTTTTTTCATCCTTGCATGATCTTAAATTTTGTTTGTTTATTGCTCTTATTGTTCTAATATTAGAATACAAAATGATAAGATTTCAGAAATGAATTGAATGTAATTGTAATAGAGTTTATATATATATATATATATATATATATATATATACATATATATATATATATATATATATATATATATATATATACATAACATTTTAAATTAGTTAATAGAATATCGTTTTTATAGTGGAGAAAATCTTAGGTACTGAATATTGGAGAACACAACATCGGAAAATTCCAACAATTATGCCACTGTCCACTCATTTCATTTTTTCGCACTAACCTTTTTGCACTCTAATAACTGGTAACTGTTACGTCAAATGGCAGTTATTGTAAAAGTGTCTGGCGCCTTCTTCCTGAAAATACTCCAATTAGTTTCGCTACGCTGTGTCTGGAGGTGCAGCACCGTCGAGAATGAATGTACGTTTTCTTTGCATATGCCAAAATTGAATAATTACATCAAATTTTGTTAGCGACTCCTTAAGAATGTTTTATTTAGTCGTTGCGTGGTTTGAGTGGCACTCTAGCATGTGATGACATAAGTAGTTCGTAGATGTTTTATGTAGTGACACAGAAGTTCTACAGAGCGCGAAAAACGGGGTTTGAACTGTAGCACCGGTATACAAAAAATGAGGGACCTTTGGTTTTGCCAGGAAATCAGAGCCGTACATTAGGATTCAGGAGTTCCTATGGATTGATTAGCGGTTCCAGGGGCAGCAACTGCAACCATATACATCGAGGAATATTCACTTCATTCCAGAAAAAAATCATTCAAATAGACGGACGGACATACGGGTAGACAGATGGACATTTTGAAAATAACGCATTTGCGGTATCAGGGGACCCACAAACCTGTATTTCCATAGATATCTCAAAATTGATTTTCCGCAGCAGATTTACGTAACTTTCTCTACACTGTGTGTATTACTTCGCATACGTGTATGTAAAGGAGACAGTAAAAGTATGGTTAATATTTTCGTTTTTATTTACTAAAATTGCTGACTAGATTTTAAAATCAAAGTATAAAAAAGTAATTAAAAAATAAAAGCCAAGTCCTGTTTAATTAAAAATAAAGGAATTCCACTGTATTGATTCTACAGGAGCTAGGTCAAATTCAGCTGCTGTCTTAAGAGGAATTTTATATCGGCTGCTCTGCTCCGTAGCTTCCTACAAACACGTTTCTGGAGGTTTTACATGCTTCTGTAATGCAAATTTTTGCATAGAAAGCAGTTTTCAAACCAACTTTTGAGTTCTTATTGCGGCCTAGTCATTCGGATTAACCAAGTAGTTTATTAGACAAAATATGCTTAAAATTGTCTTAAGAGCTTATTTTCGAATTTTCGACGTTTCCTCCCTGGACACCTGAAGAATTATTAAAATCACAATTAATATAAAAACTGGCCATACAAATGTATTGAAATTTGTTACATTATTTAATTAAACATTTAATGTTTGAATTTCATTTGAGGTTTGTTATCGAAGTTCATGATTTGTTCCATAACTGACCCTTTGGTTCTCTTTCAAAATGTTTTCCCTTTTTTCACTATTTTTGGGCATTGAATTATTTACTTATCATCTATCACTGAATGAGATGTTTAACTACAAAGTTTCGATTGACTTTAGTACTAATAGAATTTGTTTGCTTTCAGAGAATTGCAAAAACAAGGAACTCAGGAGTCAGTAGATTTGACTAATGAAAGAAAAAGAGGTGCGTACAGCTTGAATTACATTGCCTGAATAATTTCTTATCAATAGTTGAAATTGACTGAAGTCTGGGCAATCAAATCAGTCATATAGGTATAACCGAAAAGTTAAGAAACTGACATCGTAACAAACAGTCGCCACCAGCAACAGCATTGACTACCATTTTCATTTAAATCTGGTTCGACTTTCTACAGACAATCGTACTTTGTTAGTTTCCTTTCCCAGGATTCACGACTTTCTGCGTCAATAACTTCTTTTCTCATAGACTGTAACTCCCACCCGCTACGTGCAAGTGGAACGAGGCAACTGGTCATGCTCGCATTCTCAGAGCAGCGAAACAAATCCAAATCATTCGAATGATCCGGGATCGCTCTGCCGGTTGTGACGTGCTACGGTAGCAGCATAGTGGAAAGATTAGGGATTTGTGATTTGTATACGACTCGAGCCAATGAGCTTCAGGCATCTGTATGCGTCACATTATTAGCGGAAATTATAAATGCTGCCAGACACCAAAATTATTACCTCGTTACAAGACATTGGAACGTATTTATGAAGTACTAGCTGACCCGGCGAACTCTGTTCCGCCTTAACAGCCGGTCCCATCTTTTTCTCGCGTCGCACTCACTGTGAGAAACTGTACTATCCTTGTTGCACTGCGTACGTGCAAAAACGTGCGTTCTCACACAGGAACGCTATAGAACTGGATAAACAGTATCCTATGTCCGTCTCCTGGCTCTAAGCTTCGTGCTCACCAAATCGGTACAGCCGTTCTTGAGTTATAAATAGTGTAACTAACACGACTATATACAGATATAACGGCGAACGAAAGGCGGCTATCATTATCGCCTTCTGTTATCAGTACGGCGTTACAACAATGGGTTACAACAGGCAACAATGACCACTAAAATGCAAAATCACGCGAAAACGTGTGAAAACGTGCAAAAACGTGCGTTCTCACACAGGAACGCTGTCGAACGGGATAAACAGTATCCTATGTCCGTCTCCTGGCTCTAAGCTTCCTGCTCACCAATTTTCAGCCAAATCGGTACAGCCGTTCTTGAGTTATAAATAGTGTAACTAACACGACTTTCTTTTATATATATAGATTTCTTTCACATATTGCATTTTCTTCACCTTCATCCTGTGATTTTGGTTGGTCACCGTTGAATTATGCCACTTTCAAAATGTTTCTCAACACGTTTCGTCCTCCATGCAATGTGGCGGGCCGCGTCTGATATTGCTTTTCGCACGAAGTACAAACTGGTGCTGCGCAGAAAGAGCAAAAATTGGTGTGCTGGAGGAGCCCACTCATCCTTTTCCACCATGGATAGCGGTCACTCTAATCGGCTTTCACCCCAACGACCAGGCTTCAATCCATGGTGGAAATATATGGGTGGGTTCGTCCGGTGCACCCATTTTAGCTGACCCACCACCAGTTTGCATCACGAAACACGTAATCACAGCACGGGCACTTCGTTTAAAGAGTCGTTGAAGACGCTCGCGGCCATGTTGCATGGAGAGCGAGTAGTGTTGAACATTTTGGAAACCTCATTTCAACGGTAACCGACCAAAAATAACGCGATAAAGGTGTACAAGATGCAATATTTAAAAGAAAAACTTCATAAATCTGTTTCGATGTCTTGTAACGAGGTCATAATTTTGGTATCTGCTGCATTTAAATGTCCGCTAATATTGTGACTCAAACGATGCGCTCCCCTGGTTCAATCACAGTATACATATTAAACAATAGCGCAGCTCCGTGTTCAATGATCTCTGACGACGTATTGGTCAGCGATTCTAGCGATCCGCGCCGCGACCAGAGAATAATACGCTGCCTTACAATTCTTAATACTCTATCGTTCTGCTAAATCTGACCGAAAGAGGAATGTTTATATATTTTAGTTTCCTTGTGAATAAAATTAAACCAACATGTGAAATAAAAGTTTTGAACAATTTTTATGGAAAGAAATTATTTAAATCTAATGAATGTTGACCATTGAAAGCGAATAGTGAAATCATGAGGAAAAACAAGTATTTCTTTAGATTACTTCGAATATGGTCCAGTAGATGTATATAGACAGCCAAATTGATAATTTTTGTGGACAAAATTTCAAATTGGATTAATAATTTAAAACAAGTAATTACTAAAATATTTTCTTATTCTTCAATATAACTAAGTTTCGGAAACCTGTCTTGTTCCCATCATCAGGTACTTCAGAACAATACAAAGTCATATGTTACTATACAGAGCTTCATTTATTATAACGTAATGATAATATTGGTGCTTACCTCAAATAGTAGAGTGTGTGTCCTCTGGTTAGTCTTTACATATTAATATTTTTAGCTAATTTAATACAATTCAATACAAAACAATAATAATATATAATACAGTACAACAATAATACAATACAATTTAACTCGGTCGTAAAGTTAGGTCATGAGTCATATGGTTTAGTTAACACAGCATACCAGGTATGAACGCATGTGTTGTTACATATGCTCTCAAGTGTGAAACTGAGTTGAAGGACAGTTACCAGGGATTTGGAGAAAAATGAAAGAACACTGGAAATTAAAAATGAATATCTTTATTTTTCATGAAAATATCTAGAAAGGTAATAGATAAGAGTATCTTGAAAGAAATAATATTTTTGTTGTGTTCTCTGTTGTTCTTGTTGCCTAGCGTTCTGTCTTTTTTGTCTTTTGGAAAAGTAAAAAGAAATGCAACTTATTATTTATTCATTTATTATCGCTATATTTAATGGTACAACAGCACGGCCGTTTTTACAATTGGTTTATTTGTTTCTGCCGGGTCTTACTTTCTACTGATCCTATTGGAATGTGAGGCAAAACATTCATGCCAGCTATGAACATTTATGTAATAAATGGCCATAGTAAAAAACTTTTGGGGGCAATAAATTAGTAATAAATGATAATTTAATTTCCGAATTCCTATCTTTATTGACTCCATTTATAATTTCCATTATTTGTACTTAAATGTCTGACATGGGAGGATAACTCTCGTGCCTGCATGACATCAATTAGTTAATAAAAAGAACAGTAATAAATTTCATTTTTGTGTAATAAATTAGTATTTAATATCCCAATTGCTTTTATTTGATTGTACCCTATCCTACATTCTATTGTTTGTACTGGAATCTCTGGCATGGTATCATAACATCATGCTGGTTAACACATAATGCTGGTTATTTAATAAACGGCAATAGTAACAAAAAATAATTTTTGAGTTATAAGTTTGTTGTAAGTGAAAACTTAATATTCCAATGAGTTTTTATAAATTTGTGTTTTTTTTTTCAAATAGGATGACTAGCATGAGGTCATAACCCTCAAGCCTGAATAAAAATTTACGTAACAAATGACAATAGTAATAAATTTGATTTTGGGGTAATAAATTAGTAATAAATTAATATTTAATTTTCAAATTGGCTTTATTTAATTGCGCCTGTTTCTACTTTTCGTACTTGAATTTATGACATGATAGCATAAAACACACTCCTCCATAACATTATTTAATACACGGCAACAGTAATAAGTTTAATTTAGGAGTAATCAATTAGTATGGGATGTGTTTTTGAAAATCTAATTGCTTTTATTTGACTGTGTCCGTTTCTATTCCTCATTAAACATATTGAATTGTCTGGCATTCCGATTTATTTCTCATTTCGCCAAACAAAATCTATTGAATAAACGACAACAGTAATAAATTTAATTATTTGGTAACAAAATAATAATTAATATGTTTTTAAATATCTAATTGACTATTTTATATTTTGCCTGTTTGTACACTGTAGTATTTTCTAATAAAATATTAATAAATGTATATTTAATAATCTAATCCCTATAAAGTGTTTGAGTAACTGGGTGAGGGGTTAGCTTACTGGCCTCTGAACCCCCCAGTGCGCGGGTTCGATCCCGGCCGAGGAACCCGGATTTTCGAAGGGCGGAAAATCCACAGTAGCCATGTCACTCTTGTGGCATGTAAAAGAACCCTGGCAGGATGCCCGGCAAAATTAAATCCCTCCGACAACATCCCGCCCTAACGAGATCCCACTTTCTCCCAACCAGACAGTTCGGATATAGTTAACTGAGCCCGACATCTGGCGGAGAAAGTGAGAGTCAAATCCCAGGCGCAGACGGGACTGCCCACGGGGTGCGCCTGCTTAGATAAAAGTCCCCAGACCCGCGTCGGGGGTAGGCTTCGAAGGAAGCCTGGGTCGAAACTCGGGTGCGGAACACTGCCTACGGGCAGTCTCCCCGCAATATAACCCATCAAATATAAATATATATATATATATATATATATATATATATATATATATATATATATATATATATACTGGGCGTGTGCGTCAGTGCGGATGTGCGGTCCCGTCACTCTCAGTAAAAACCTGCACTCTTGAGAATATATAAGGTGTCATTTGACGCATCTCGGTCTCCTTCTGGGGAATGAATTTGTTTTCGGATCCGACCACAAAATTATAATATATGCGCGGCGATATGAGTGAGTATGCTGGGGATTTAAACCACGACACCCAAACTGATCTAGGTAAGTGGCGTTTAATGCCACAAGTGAATCGCCGCGCGGTAGGTTTCATTTAATTTGCATACTTATTAACGTATTTTTTAAAAATAAATTTGCAAAAACCTATGTACTGCTTGGAACTTATTGAACTTGAAGAATTTCAAGTAAATACGGAGAAAACCAAACTGTGAGAAATGCTACAGAGGCACATTTACGTTTCGTTGATCGACTTCTCAGAATTACATTCTTAAACGTGCAAATGACGAATTTGAAATGAATGTGACTAACAACTTATTCGTGATAAAACGTAATTAATACCTTATTATTATATAAAACAGTCGCCTTTTAATGTTACATAGATTCGCCTACAAAACGATAAATAGAGCAATTGCAGAAGTGGATGTGAACACAATTGAACTGATTTTGTGGAGTTTTAATCTCTTTAAAAATGAGGGGACGGAAGTATGGTACTGTTAAGCGAATCCGGGTAAGAATGAAATGTAGTTGTCGAAGAGTTTGCGGCAGAATTTTCAGAACTAATTGAGAATGATCTTATTAGCAGCTTACAGATAACTTTTTGTGCATATTAGTAAAAAACGTACAAAATGTAGCTGTACTTAATTCTAACTGCTCAGTATCATTCAAGCTGCAAGTATTTTTAGAACGTTTATAATTTTGAAATTGCAATATTATCAAATCATATCCTATATGGAGAAAACATACATAGCTATTGGGTATTAGAAATTTTTGAACATGAGTAAACATAAACTTCTACGATTCATTGCTATGTGCAATATTAGAGAATGAAGGACTTATTTAAACAAAGCTATCCATGGCATACATTTTCAGCATATATAAATACTTTTAAAACACAATACGGCGTCGGCGACACCACATTCAACTAGTTGTTTGTAATTCCATTGTGACCGTTCGTGCTCCCTATTATAAATACTCGAATATGTGGCATAGTTGCACTCCCATTCCGTCATGACAATATTGATTTAAAAAATGCCAAGAGTAATGCATTTTAATTTTTGGTAATAATTTGGTAATAAATGTGTCCAATTGATCGTATTTGTTTGTGTCCGTTCGTACTCCCTCTACATACTCGAATGCATAACTGAGGAGCAAACATTCAAAACGTGACACGTCCAATTCATTCTTTTTCCACTACAAATGGAAAATTTAGCACACATTTTAATAACTCCGTCATTAACGGGTTCGATTCCCGTCGAATCTCAAGTGAAATTTGTTCCAACAAAACGAATTCGGCTGTTTCACAAGGGCTAGTCCAACCCCTGTGAAGTGTCCTAAACCCTACCCCTATCCTTATTCCTTCCTAATTCTGGCCGCTGGGTAGTGACGTAGGAGCGCGTAGTAGGAGGCGCGTACGCGGAGATGCTACCTGGCGGTCCTCTAGACAACTGACTGCGACGAGACGCGAGAGACAATATTAACAAGCGCTGTTAGTAATGGGAGGATTACTCCGAGAAGCGCAAAGCGCTCAACGCCCCCCAAGGGGCTTGGAGACACGTTGCGTCAAAGAAGACGCAACAAATAAAAAAAACCGTTATACTTAATGTATTGTAAGAAATCTCAGTTTTTTTCTGGAGATAATATTATGGATGAAAATAATTCAATTTTTACCAAATGGACATGTCACAACCAAATGGACATGTTGATTGTTTGCTCCTCAACTCTCATTCCGTCGTAATAATATTTATTTAATAAATTACAACAGTAATAAATTTCATTATTATGTAATAAATTAGTAAGAGCTGTGCCCATTTTACATTCTTGAATGTTTAGTATGGTTACATAAGTCACATTCCATCATAACAATATTTAATAAACTGTAATAGTGGTAAATTTAATTTTCGAGTAATAAAATATTAATAAATGGTATAAATTAATAATATAATTGTTTATATTCCATTGTGCTCATTTGTACCTTCTTTTATTCGTACTCGAATGTCTGTCATAGTTGAATAACTCATTCCGGCGTAACAAGAATTTTTTAATGAACGGAAACAATAATAAATTTCATTTTTGGGTAATTAATTAGTAATAAATGAGTACTAAATATTCATATTTGTTTGATTTCAATGTGCCCATTTTTTTAAAAATTTCGTTGTCCTTGCTTGATTGTCAAGGCAGCTCAACTACATTTATTTAATAAACGGCATCTGTAATAAAATAATTTTGGGGTAATAAAATAGTAATAATGAGAAGTAAAAACTCCAAGTGGCTTTATGTGATTGTGCTGTAGTGATTGTGCTAACGTGATACACCTACAATGTAAAAACGAATTACTCGTACATTTCGAAAATACGATGATCCCACTCCAGAACTTTGTTGTTGGGATTATTATTGGAATAAATTTATTACTTATTGTTGGGACAAGCTTTACATTAGCTTATTTCGTGAACTTAGTTCTCATTGTTGTTACTAATAATAATGATAAGGAAATATAATTATTTTATTTCCAAAATTTCACTTCCTTGCCTATGTTGCAATAGTGAAAGATCTTCCACACACACCCGTATTCATAGCGTCCACCGCAGAATAACTGCCGGTGCTTCCAGGAAGATCATTATTACACACACCTTGTGCAGAAGAGGGATTTTCATTCAGAACCGCCAACTTACACAAAGGACTGATCAAATCCACATTTTGAATCAACAAACTTAATATCAAATGAAAATAAATTTCCGTTGCCCGTCTGTTAGGTACTATTCCGGAATTCGCCGGGTGTTGATCAAAGACACCATGGAAACGTACCGATTACAGGTTGGTATTGGCCGCTAGAATTCTCCTCCAGACAGCGAATGAAGTCGACAGAGCTGACAAGCTAGTGTCGAAAATCCTGTCACCGACGGGACTCGAACCCAGGGCCTACCAGAGGCACTGCAGTGAGCCACCTCTCTCGGGGTCTAATGGCCAAAGTAGTTGAAATGCCCCGATGCACGAAATACTCACTGATTCACTCACTTTCTCATTGTGCTTCTCTGCCTTCTCTGTGCGGCCGGATTCCAATCTGACAGCCTCTCCCCACGTCCCCATTCTCTGGACAGCCCCACTTGAGACCTGCGGGTCCGGTTCTCCCAGGTGCACAGACTGCACCTCTTACTCTGCTACGTCAGCCTAGCCTTTAACTATTAGCGTTTGGTGCAACCAACCTATTTTCCTACGCCCCTTAGCATTATAACAGACATAACCTATAGATTAGAACATTAAGTCCCTTCAGGGTCACGAGATGGCAGGAGAGGAGGGCGGCTGTGGTGACCAACGGCGACCTTCGTTGCGACTTCATTGTTTGGTACCGAAACTCCCGAATGGATGCCAATGTTACACTCTTTCTTTTCAGCTCGTGATCTTGAAAGGACATCTTGTTTTAATCGAAGTATAAGCACCGCTTAATGAGAGTCGTTGAGCATTATTTTTTCCTTGTTAATTTGTCTTTAAGAGAGACACATCATTTTAGAAAATATTTTCACCTGGTTCTGTGAAATGTTAGAAGAAACTTCATGCAAATATGTTCAGTGATTGGCAGCAAATGTATAGTTTTTTGTATTTTCATTAAAAAAATATCTGTAATGTTGATTCTTTGTTTGCAATTTTTAAAAATACAGATAGATCGCCGAAAATGGGACCTGCGCTATCTCTGAAACGCCTCTTGCTCTATCTCTAAAAAATGTGGGTTAAAAATTTCAAGTCTTTTTGAAAAAACATTTTTTAAAAATTGCATTAACTTGAAGCAAATAGTACGCGAATACTACACATTTTAAAAAAATGTGCATGATTACCTTTAAAGATCTAATTTTTCTCAAACAGATTTAATGTAAACAAATCTGCCGTAAAAATGTTGTCCTTTTACTTTGCTAATTTTTTTACAACTTTTGAAAATACAAAGTGCTCAGGAAATGCAACTAGCACCACTTTCTTTAATTTGTCTTTTGTTCTTTTTTGTTTTTTAGTTGACAATTATGATGAGAGCTAGAAGGGTTAAAATTTTGGATTCCAAAAAATGTTATGTTGAGATATGTGCTAAATTTCGATTTTCTTACTTGGATATTGAATAAACTATACAACAATAAATTCTAAAATTTTGATTGAACACTACTGTTTTGTAAACAGTAGTAGTGGTAATAATAATAATAATAATAATAATAATAATAATAATAATAATAATTGTCCTTAGAATATATGCTATAAACTCTATGGTTGTGGAATTCCTCAAGACTATAATGAACGACTGGTATACGAGAATACACGTGCATTCAAGGAACGAGAGAATAGTCACCAAGAGTTTGAAGATTAAGCGAGGAATATTTCAAGGAGATTACCTCAGTCCGTTTTGGTTCTGTCTAGCCATTAACCCCCTTTCATATTTATTGGACGACACTAAACTGGGATTTGAACTGAAAGGTCAAGAGAAGAGTGTGTCACTCCTTGGCATACATGGATGACATAAAACTATACTCTGGCTCACTACAAGGGCTGAAGAAGCTAATCGCTGCAGATAGAAATAGGCATGCAGTTTCATATGCATCAACAAGATCATTGCAGAGACGAGACTGCAGATCATCACTGGCATGAGTTTTAAAGATGAGCAAAATGACGTACAAGTTTAGTTCAGAAGGCTTTGTGAAATAATTTATCACATGTACAGCATGTACCAGCAGCAGCAAATATGATAAATAAGGGAGCATCTGCAGGATCAATCGAGATAGGCAAATCATTCGACTGCCATCAGTGGTAATGTTGAAATTCTTGAATTTGAGAATTTGGAGTTTTGCTCACATTTTAGTGTATCATTTTAGTTCCGTTTAGACGGAGAAGAAACAAATGATGGTGCTGCTTCCTAGTGTTGAAATTCTGCCGGAAATCTCGAGGTCATCAGTTTTCTGAGCTTTCTAACGCCTGTACTGCATGTTTTTTCTCGTGCCGTTTCCTCTCCAACAAACTGAACACTGACCATGTACTACAACATTCTTCCTGCGTTCAATTCAAGGTAGTATAAGTATTTGTTAGGTGCCGTAACAATGTTTCTGAGTACGTTTTGGATGGTATTTTGTTTTCTGGTTTCATGAGTAGTTTCATTCGAAGGTGATTGGCGGCAAAGGTGCTTCAGAGGACAACGAATGTAACTGCTGTGAATATGACAGGTAGGTAGGTTCGAGTCCCGACAATGGTGACAAGGATTTTACTTTAGCTAGGTCGAACTCGACCACTTTAAGCGAGGAGAATTCTAGCGGCGGGCTGCTCTGATCGGTAGTTTTCCACGGTTTCTACGATCAACACCAGGTGAATGCCGGAGCAGTACCCTAACAAACGGGCCACGGACCGCGCGCGATCTTTCCTTCCTCATCATTGTCATATCCTCACCCCTTACATAGACATTAACATGCACTACACTACCACACATTCCGGGTGGTCGGTCGGGAGCTTAGTGCTTATCCCGGCTGGGGCGGCGCCCCGCTGGTGGGAGGTACCTGGTTGGGAAAATCCCGTTCGCTGGCGGGTAAGTCGGCGCCGAATTTCGCCATCCAGCGGGGAAGGATCTCCGTCACCTCCCGCGATAAAAAAGAGCATATACCTACAGGCAAACCTACGCCTAACTTAGCAGTAAGCGCGCCCAGAATCTCTAATCAATCAATAAATCAATGGAAGGGAATTAGGTGGGTGAAATTATGCTGTAAATGAATGAGGAAAGCCACAGATTAAGTCGATTACCAGAGCTACTACTAAATATAAACTGAATATCGCACACCACTTCTATAATATAGATAGGACCGGTAGCGGTAGCTCAGTGTCAACTGAAGTCACTGCAGCGCCTCTGACCGGGAGGACCTAGGTTCGAGTCCTGACGGCGGCAGGATTTTCAACACTAGTTTTCCAACTAGGTCGAATTCAGCTGCTGTCTGGAGGAGAATTCTAGCGGCCGGCTGCTCTGATCGGTAGTTTTCTGTGGTTTCGCCGATCAACACCAGGCGAATGCCGGAGCAGTACCCTACCAAACGGGCCACGGACCGCGCGCGATCTGTCCTTCCTCTTCCTTGTCCTATCCTCTTCCCTTACACACACACTTACACTAACATGCACTACACTACCACATATTTCGGGAGCTTAGAGCTTGTCCCGGCTGGGGCGGTGCCCCGCTGGTGGGAGAGTCCAGGTTAGGGGGAATCCCCACTAGCCGACGGTAGGTCGACGCCGAATCTCGCCATCCAGCGGGGGAAGATCACCGCCATCTCCAGAGAAAAAAACATGCTCTACACTAACGGGACTAATGACCGAAGTAGTTGACGCGCCCGGAAACACGAAAAAATCAATCAATCAATCAATCTATAATATAGAGGGAAAAGAAATAAATTCAGCTCAACAGAACGATTTAAAACTTTAGTCGTAAAATCTGCATTTACGATCTGTACCTTCACATACACGTCAACATTAAGGTATATTATACCTCAAAAATAAGGGAAAATCGCAGTAAATCAGTTTTTTGACTTTTACCAAAATCATAACCTTTGGTATATTCTCTTTAACATGGCGAAACCCGTTTTATTCTACGATCTTTCCTTTTGTTTTTATATGAATATTTATGTAACCTCGTTTCACGGGAACCACGCCCCCTTTTTCATAGGGACGTGGTTCCACTGAAACGTAAAACAAAGTTAAAAACAGACAACACCAGAAAACAAGAATAGAAGACGATATTTAAGAGGAAGAAAGAACAAAAGAGAAGATATAGACATAGAAAAAAATGTCACCTATAACCCTGAAACATTACAAACTTTAAAGCCATTTCCCCAAAAGTTGACTTTTTGGCTGTCACTGGAAACATGAAACATCATATCTCCGGTTCTATGTACGATAATCATTTAATTATTTTTTGTTATAATTCAGAAATATATAATTAGTGCATGAACCATAACAAAACATTTGAACCAATTATTTCATGAGAAAATTTTAATATTGAAAATATAATTTTTGGATTTTTAAATTTTCTGACAAAAAGATGTTGAAAATAAATAAATACTAATGGTACAAATATTGTTTTGGTTCAGGCACAAGTTCAAGTCATCTGTTTTCATGAGAAAAAAGAATTGAAGCAATGGAGGTAGTAGTTCTTACGTTATGATGTCACAGCTCAGGGCCTATTTCAGTAACCCAAATTCCGTTATCTCCCAAAATAAGTTTTCAAACCTTTTCTTCGTAATGTTTTTTTTCATTGTAGGCATGATAGGTTTCAATAAATTTATAAAAATGTTATTAAACAATATTAAAAATGTGTGCATGTTTGGGGTATAATATACCTTAAGTCCCATTAGTGTTGTCCACTGGCTCCACTCATACTAACTAGTTGTTTTCCCACTCCCTTATTACTATTTTCCTAATGGTCCGAACCTTTCCTAGAAACGGTCCTAATTCTTTCATGAATCTAGACCTTTTATCACTTAAAATGTTTTGGGGGAACGTTACGTTCCTATTTTGGAAGTAGTCATTTCCCATTCCTATCCATTTTCCTCTTCATGTTTCGGTCGCACAGCAAATTAAAAGGATGTGGATCCCATCTTCCCTATCACCGCAAAGCACACAGATGCCATTACCACTAGAGTCCTTTAATCTATGTTGCATCCAAGAACTCTGATGAAGACTGAACGAAGCGTAGCCCCTTTTTTGAATCCTTTCGAAATGTGTGTAACTTTTGCAACCCCATAACGGACTCGCGTGAATTTGTACCAGTAGCAAACGTTTTTCGGTCGTTGCTGCCAAGAACTTTCGTCTTTTAATATCCGCAAGTCTATCGGAAATTAGCCGTTCTATTTCACGTGTTCCTCTATCCCCCACCATCTCCGGAGAAACGTCTCCCCGACCTGCACGTTCTAGGAGCAGTATAATTTTGTACGTCCAGTAGCGTTGGTCGCTTCCCTGTAACTGCATTCTAAAGCACCTATGTATAAGTGTGACAGCCTGTTCACCTGCTAATTTAATCCAAAGTTGAATGGGTTTTATTTTAAAATCTTTCCAAATTCCTACACTACCGACCTATCTTTAAGACTGCGACATTTGCTGCGAATCTAGAGACTCCGAGAATTTATTTTGAAATTATCTGTTTCGATGCTTTCTAGTCGATATATCTTATCCACTCCCCAGATTTCTGCCGCATAATTCATAGCTGGGAGAACTAGCGATTTAAACATTGTATCGCACACCTTTAAAGGCAATTCCGGAACCCTGCGCACTGCGCAAACGATTTTTTGAGCGTCTGTATTTTTGGACGGAAGTGTGAGTCAATCCTAGTAATATCATGTAAGAATCGTATAGATGCATGAGATCATTAAAATATTTTAATTTTTGGGGGTACTTTCCATGAAGTCTTAGCTACTTTTCAGTTTTTACTGACAAAACGCATTACCATTCTTTCTTTAAATATTTTGCTAGAATGCTAAATATTTTGCTAAGAGTGCATTTATTTATATTGTGCAGTTCCAATTTTCATTAAAATCCACGAAATTTTGAAAATATTAAAATTTCAAATTTATTTTCAAACATGTCTTACAACTTCAATATATTTTTTGTCTACATTTTGCTAGATATTTCTTTCTCAAAGTAATCTATCCCCCAAATTTATATTTTAAATGACGCAATGCCTCATTTTCTTAAAATATAAGTTGAGTAATAACCCTAAAAGAAGAAAAAAGTGTCGGTATGCCGAATATTCTCACTGGCTAATAGCCTCTGACAATAATTATAATGGAAGGGAATGTCGTTAACGCACGAGCCAAAAGGAAGGTGCGGAAGATGTTTATGCTGTGTAATCGGAGTGACTCTTGGGAATTCTCTAGGTCAAGAGCAACCTCTCTCCTTCTTCTCCTTTCTCTCCAATAATTCGGCACAAAGAGCTACATTGGGAAACAAGACCCTAGGTTGGACAGCGTTATAAACTGTCTTATGTATTATGTATCTCCGTCAAATGTCAGTACATCCGAAAACAAATGAAAAAGTTTGATCTCGGAATGAAGGAAAATATTTGCGTTTGCATTCTTGTCCCTGCAATATAATTAATTAATGTATTGCAGGAGAAGTGTGTAGACAATTATAAGACATAGGGCAGTAACAAAATAAGCCAATGATCTTGGCTGTCCGGGTGACGCCGCGTCGAAGGCTGTGTAGCCGACGTTTCGACCATCTTTTCGTGGTCTTCTTCAGGACTGGTCTGCCGGAAATAAGATTAGCATATGAAGTGATCTAATTAGCTTGGGAAAATTTGGTTGTTTTGCAGGGGGCGGGCACGTGTTGTCACAAGTTAAAAGTTGGGCATTTCCCTGATCAAATGTAGTCCTTAGCTCGTTAGAAACAAACTTACAAGAACCCCGAATATTTAGCGAAACAATTTCATAAGGTACGGTAATCTAATCGCCTATCAGTAAAGTTCCTCATAGTTCACCGGTATTATTCCAATAGTCCCATCATCTTGTAAAAGAACGATGACAGAAATTAAGAAAGTCGCTTTCACTGTATGCCTGTAACCTGCGCTGACCTACCTTGCTTGCGGTAAACGATTCTCCATAATTCTGGCAGAAACGAGCTATTGATTACACTAGTTAAGGCAATCATTTAGCTTAAAGTACCTCTAAACGATCTCATTAACGTCCTCTATAACGTGATGCTGTAAAAAGACACCCATAATCTAGACTTAAAAATTGTTTCCATATACACTCCATAGAACGGTCAACATACCAGGTAAGAATGAAGACATAAAAACGATACCAAAGAGAGAGGAGAAACAAAAAAATGAAAGAGGAATACGGAAGTAAAATAAGAGAAATAAGAATAGTTAAAAAGGAAGAAAAAATGGAGAAAATATGTGTCAAATGATTTACTGAAGGAGAAATAAGCCCGAAAGAAAAAGAAATTTCCAAATATACATGTGGTTACTTTCCCCAACTATAATCTCGATACTTTGCCGTCTTCATTTATTAAAAAAATTACAATTCTCTTCATGCTTCACTCATTCACTGCTTAATACTTGTTCGTCTAATTTACAAACGATTAGCGACACGATCACGAAAGTAAAGACCTGTACCTAACGTACATTGCATGTACGATGCATTTGATTGATTGATTGATGATGCCACATCAACGCCTAAGGCCAAAAGTCCCGTAAGTGTAGTGTTTGTTTTTTTCTCGCATGAAGTAGCGGCGTCTTCCCCCGTTGAAGAGCGAGATCCGATTCCGACTACCCGTCGACTTGGAGGGTTATTTCTCACTAGCCGGAACAAGCTCAAAGCTCTCACTTGATCTCCCCGCATATTCAGTAGTGTAGTGCATGTAAGTGTAAGTGTGGGTAATTAAGGGGTGGGGATAGAACAAGGAAGAGGAAGAAAAGATCGTGAACGATTTGTTTGTTAGGATAGTGCTGCGGCATTCTCCTGGTGTTGATTGGAGACACAACGGAATACCACCGATCAGAGCAGCCGGCCACTAGAATTCTCCTCCATAGAACGACTGAATTCGATCTAGTTAACAAGCTACCGTCGAAACTTCTGCCAAACCTAAACTCAAACCTATGACCTCCAGGCCAGACACACTGCGGAGACATCAGTTGATGCACTGAGCCACCTCTTCCGCTTGGATGTTTCGTAACATGTATGTTAGTTATCGACACCGGATCACAATACTTGTTGTTTTAACGTGATATCTGAAGGTATTATCTCCAAGATAGAATAAGGCACGACTTTTCGCGTCTTTCTCGGTCGTGCCGCTAGAGTCGCTTGAGCTGCAGCACTGCTTGATACGGTCGTGATCACGCGACATCTTGCGGCAGGATCAAAAAAGACACAAAAAGTCGTGCCTTATTTCATCTTGAAGATAAAGGCCCATTCACAATGCAATCACAAACATAAGCATAACACATAGACATAGACATTAACACAAGAGAAGAGTTGGCGTATTCACAATGTCGAACATAAACACAGGCAAAATAAGAGTTTCTATTGGCTATGAGACGCAGCACACGAATAGTTCGCCTATCGACTTCGATACTCGATTTTGAGTTAACGAACTGTGATTGGCTCATTCCTCATGTCTGACATAAGCATAAGCACAGAAGCTTGCAAGCTCTTAAGTTAACGTCTTACGTGTAATGCTTAAACGAACGCATTGTGAATGAGTCCACTTGTAGACGTAGTCCTAACTTTTATGTTAACGCCATGCTTATGCTAATGTTGTGCTAATGTTATGCTAACGCATTGTGAATGGGCCTTTACAGTCTTCCTGGAGCTCATCCGGTTGGTCTGTTCACCGACCTGGTTTCCGCTGGGGGTTGAAACCCAACCTCCACTGAGGTTCACCGACCTCCTCTAAGGCTGCTCGGCTTATTAGATCCACCGCCAGAAGGGGAGCGGTTGGTTGAGATGTAGAGGCTCTGGTCCCTCTCTTTTTGGATGACTACTTTCGCGTACATTTCCCATTTGGATTATTATTATTATTATTATTATTATTATTATTATTATTATTATTATTATTATTATTATTATTTATACCGGTATTTATTATTTACCTTTACCTCTATTATACCTTTATTCAAAATACCTTTAAAAATACCGGTATAAGACGTCAAATACCGGTATTTTTAGAGGTATTTTACCTTTATCCGACGTCTATACCGGTAAAATACCTCTATTTAAAGGTATTATACCGGTATTCTCTCATCAAAATACCGGTATTTTCATAGGAAAATACCGGTATTTCAGTAGAATCATACAGGTATTTGGGGGAAATTCATTGTGATTTTTTTCCGCTGAGATGGCTCAGAGGAAACAACTATTTACACGGCAGAGTTTCTGACCGGGAGGTCCTAGGGTTCGAGTCCCGAGGGTGGCGGATTTTCGTCACATATTCTAGCTAGGTCGAGTTCTGCCGTTGACTGGGAAGTCGAGTTCTGTCGTCAGACGGAGGGACCAGCCAACGGTCCTAGGGGCGAGTCCACATAGCGACACTAGCTTGCAAGCTAGGTCGAATTCAGTCGCTGTCTGGAGGAGAATACTAGCCGCTCTGATCGGTAGTTTTCGGTGGTTTCTCCGATCAACACCAGGCGAATGCCGGAGCAGTACCCTACCAAACGGGCCACGGACCGCGCGCGATCATTCCTTCCTCTTCGTTGTCCTATTCCTAACACACACACTTACACTAACATGCACTACACTACCACACATGCCGGGAGACCGGTTGGGGACTTCGAACTTGTCCCGGCTGGGGCAACAGCAATGTCAGAAAGATAGATAGGGGAATTTCAACTTGGGAAAAAATCGGCTGAACGGTTGAGCCGCTAGTGTTGTACGGACGGATGGACAGACACACACGTTTTCGCGTCATTCCATTTTTCGGTATCAAGGACTCACAAAATGTGGATTCTGGCTACACCACGTGATAGACGCTTTGTTTCCAAATTTAGAAACTAGATTTATCCACTGTTTCGTTACCAGAGACCGGCAATAAGAGTTTTTCTGCAGAAAATTCGCCGTTTCTTGGCGCAGCTTTACATAACTTTCTCTCCACTCCGTACCAACAAAGTAAAATAGGGATTGCGGTTACAAATTAGTGATAAAATAATTAAAAATTCTTGTTCTAGTATGATTGATTTGACTTCTGGTTTAGCAGAAAATCTTAAATAATAGTAGAAATGCCCCATCATTTGAGTGTTGCTAATATCTGCTACGGATATTCCGTAGAAATCTAAGCTGTAGCCTTTACTTCTCCCGAGTAAACAGAGTCAATGTGACTGCGAGTAACCTAGTTACTCTGAGTGAACGTGCTGCAAGTGAAAGATGTTCCGTTTATCGTTTCATCCTTTCTCACGGCGTATACATTGCGTGGAACATTTTATCTCTGCATTCGTATGTGGAATAAAACTTATCAGCTGCATAAGCTCTCACAGAGGAATTTGAATTACATTGGGGTGTAAAAATCTCTTTTCATCTCAAGTTAAAGAAAATTAAACTTTCACCACTTTGGTCGAAGCTGAAGGATCCGATATGAACACACCAGCTGCAGTAGCTCTGGGAACACATTTTTTCCCGCAGTCTCATTAAGCGGGAGTTTATAGGGTTCCAGACCCGACGGGACACTAACGAATTCTGCTGGAGCACTTTTTACACTAGCGAATTCTGCCGATGCTCGGAGGATTCTAACGGCCAGCTGCTCTAATCGGAAGTTCTCCTGTTAACACCAGGCGCATACCGGAGCAGTACTTTAACAAACTGGCCTGGGACCGCATGCGATTTTCTTTCCTCTTCCTTGTCCTATCGGTTGGTTGGTTGGTTGGTTGTTAGTGATTCCGGGCGCGTCAACAGCTTAGGTCATTAGTCCCATAAGTGTAGTGTATGTTTTCGTTCGGTAGGTGGCGGTGTACTCCCCCCGCCTGATCCGGCGCCGACCTACCGTCGGCTAGTGGTTTTTTTCTCAACCAGGTATCTCCCAGTAGCTGGCCTCATCTCAGTCAGGACAAGCTCTAAGCTCCTCCTGACCGATTTCCCGGTACGAGTCGTAGTGCAGTGCATGTTAATGTTGTTGGTGTGTAGGGGTCGAGGATAGGACAAGGAAGAGGAAGGAAAGATAGCGCGCGGTCCGTGGCCCGTTTGTTAGGGTACTGCTCCGGCATTCGCCTGGTGTTAATCGGAGAAACCACGAAAACTACCGATCAGAGCAGCCAGCAAGGATTCTCCTACAGACAGCGACTGAATTCGACCTAGCTCAGACTAGTGTGGAAAATCCTGCCACCGTCGGGACTCAAACCTAGAACCTCCCAGTCACAGGGACTTCGGTGACATCAGCTGATGCTCTGAGACATCTCTTTCGGCCCTTGCCTTATCCTCTTCCAATACTTATATGCACTTACACTTACGTGTACTACATTACCACATTACCACACAGCCTTACGCTGCTCCTGGCCAATCTCCCGATATGTGAGGTTGTGTAGTGCATGTGTGTGTGAAAGGGGTAGTGAAAGGATTGGACAAGGAAGAGGATGGTAAGATGACGTGCGGTCCCCAGCGAGTTTGTTAAAACTGCGCTCCGTTATTGATGGGAGAAGTTATGGAAAACCCTGATCTCAGCAACTACGGGTGGAATTCGCCTCCATAAAACGACCGGGATCGGTGCGTCAGTGTATCAAGCGATGTTACTGCAGTGCCTCTGACCGGGAGGTTCTAGGTTCGAGTACCGACGGTGGCAGGGTAGTCGACGCTAGCTTTTCAGCAAGGTTGAATTCAGTCGCTTTCTGGAGAACAATTCTAGTGGCCAGCTGGTCTGATCGGAAGTTTTCCGTTGTTTCTCCGATCAACACCAGGCGAATGCCGGAGCAGGACCCTACCAAACGGGCTGGGGACCGCGCGCGATCTTTCCTTCCTCTTCCTTGTCCTATCCTCACCCCTTACACACACACACACACACACACACACACTTATAATAACATGCTCTACCCTACCACACATGCAGGGACTTAGAACTTGTCCCGGGTCTGGGACTTAGAACTTGTCCCGGCTGCGGCGTTGCCCCGCTGGTGGGAGATACAAGGTTGGATAAAACTCCGTAGGTCGGCGTTGGTCTCGCCATCGGGTGGCGGAAGATCACATCCACTACACTTACGGGACTAATGCTCTCAGTAGTTGACGCGCACGAAATCACTAACAATCCATCAATCAAACCATAAAATGAATGAATGCCTTATTTTACGCGGCGAGACTCAGGCCATGAGGCCTGCTCTTCCTTCTAACCACGCAAATTTCGTTACGCTCCTTTCACCTACAAGGGATGAAAGAAGGTATTACTTGGGCGACGAAACAGGCAGTTTGAATTTAGCTCAGAGGCTTCATTTAGGCTTGAGGATCTTTTACATGCAGTAAATCTACTAACATGGGACAGCCGGCTTTACTTCCCCTCCGAAGGAAGGCGTACGAAGGATTTTTTCGCCCTTAACAACCCACGGCTACGATCGGGTTTGAACCCGCGAATTTGGGTATAACAGCCCGATACGCAAACCGTTACACCATCGCCGCCGCCAACGAAATTTTATGAAAAAAAAGCGCATCTTCTGTGCGTGCGACCCACTGTGCCTGCGACCGGATGTGAGCAGCTCCTCGCAACTCTCTCGCGTTGCGCACGCGCCGGGCCGCAGATTCTCTCTCGCGCCACCAGGGGCGCTGGCCAGCGAATCCACGAAAATGTGAATGTGAGTGTGAAACAGAGATAAACAGAGAGCGTAAGGCTAAGGGACAGAGAGAGCGAAAGAAATGAGAGGGAAAGGACTGTTGACCGCGGGAGAAGGAAAACTAATGGAAGCAATAAAAGAAAAGGAGAAATCAGATAAAAGCGAAAATAAGTACAGAAAGAAGAAGAATTAGAATTGCTTGTAAAAGGACAAATTGAACGAAGAAAAGGAGTGGTTAGAAACGATATGTAGAAAAGTTGGAATCAAACGACGATAGAAGAAGTTGAAACAACGAAAAGAAGAATGAAACCGAATAATAGAAAGAAGAAAACAAAACAATGTTATAGTTACTAAGGGACAGGAAAAAGGAAAAGGTAAACAAAACAAGAGAGAAAGAGAAAGAGAGAGAAAGTGAGAGACAAAGAAATGGGAATATCTGATCTAGTTATGAGGAAAGAAGAAGAAGGATCTTCTTCGAGGAGGAAAGAAATGATGCATTGTACAAACAAAAGAAAAACATCAAAACAAGAGAAAGGAAATGGGAATAAAGAATAAGGAGAACAAGAAATGGAGGAAGGTGCATAATATAGAACCAATGAACCTATGGTCACCGAAGGGTCTAATTTTAACGAAAGTACAAATTCTTTTCACTCTCGAATGACTAAGGTTGGTAATAATGATTCACTACGGATACTTATCATTCTTAACCTTTGCATTTTCAAAAATTCAGAGTTCGACAAAAAATGGTCTGCGCAATTTGAAGCGTCCTTTGGTCTATCCGTGAAAAAAAGAAAGAAAAATTGCGAGCGATGATAACTTGTTTATAAATTGAATTAATTCAATAAGAAATTACGTGAAGACTACTCGTTTAAAAAATGTGTATGATCTTATTTTAAATTTTTTAAAATAAATTTCTTTTAACACAGAAACTCCATTGTCGATATTGTACTTTTGCAATGTAAAATTTATGCAAATTTCGAAAATCAAGAGTTCACCGAAAATGGAACCAGCACCAATTTTTTTCCGTTCTTGGCTAAACACGAGAAAAATAATTGAATGTAGTACGTGACATTAATTGAAAAAAATAATTGAGGATAACTTTTATTTGAAGAAAGAATCTTTGTCTTCAATATTGTAGGAAGACGCCAAAACGTTTTCAAACGTTTGAATTTTCTTTTTGAAATTCAAGATCAACAGTGAACATCGGATCTATGCCATCTTTATAAGTGAATCTTTATAAGAGTACTCTATTCTTACAAGAAATTTAAAAAAAGAAAATTCGAATAAGTTTCTAGAAAATTTTGAAAAGGTTATAGAGACTTCGGGTTCTAAGCCCCGCCCCCAATTTAAGGAATATTTTTCAAAATCGCAGACATTTTAGTCGGGCCTGATCGACCGGAAAATATTCATTTTGGAAATGATTCTTTGAATGGTTTGGGGGCAATATTTAAAATAAGGTTTTCACAATAACTACTTCAATTTTTTCTTTAAACGTTTTGTACGGCTAGTGAAAAATGCACTGAACATTATTACTTGAAAAGTTTCATTGCTGAGTGATATGTTGATGAAATTTTACGCTTAATTAACTTCAGTTACATTGTTGTTACGACTGATTAATTGATTGATTGACAGCTATTCTGGGCGCGTCAACTAATGAGGTCATTATTCCTGTAAGTGTAGTGCATTTTCATTCATCGGGAGGTGGATGTGATCTTCCGCCACTCGATCGCGAGATCCGGCGCCGACCTACCGTCGACTAACGGGGTTTCCCCAACCGAGTATCTCCTACCTACCTGGCACTGCCCCAGCCAGGACAAGTTCTAACTCGCCAACCGGCCTCCCGGCATATGTGGTAGTGTAGTGGATGTTAGTGTAACTGCGTGTAAGGGGTGAGGATTGGACAATTAAGAGTAAGGAAAGATCGCGTGCGGTCCGTGGCCCGTTTGTTAGGGTACTACTCCGGCAATCTCTTGGTGTTGATCGGAGAAACCACGGAAAATTGCCGATCAGAGCAGCCAGCCGCTAGAATTCTCCTCCAAACAGAGACTGAATTCGACGTAGCTGGAAAGCTAGTGTGGAAAATCCGGCCGCCGTCGGGACACGAATCTAGACCCTCCCGGTTAGAGGCATTGCAATGATATCAGTTGATGGACTGAACCACCATTCCCGGTCATTTTGGGGATGAGAACGAATGGTGACGAAGTCATTCTGATACAAAGATTCAATTCTACGAAGAACATTAAATTCCAGAGCTGAGTTTTAGTTACAGTAGTGTAACCCGTCCGAGAGCTCTCGCATGTTAAAGCCACCCCTTTCCGTTGATTGATTGATTTTTTCGTGTTTCCGGGCGCGTCAACTACTTTGGTCATTAGTCCCGTTAGTGTAGTGCATGTTTTTCTCTCTCGGGAGATGGCGGTGATCTTCCCCCGCTGGATGGCGAGATCCGGCGCCGACCTACCGTCGGCTAGTGGGACTTCCCCCTAACCAGGACACTCCCACCAGCGGGGCACCGCCCCAGTCGGGACAAGCTCTAACTTCCCGACCGGTCACCCGGAATATGTGGTAGTGTAGTGCATGTTAGTGTAAGTGTGTGTGTGTAAGGGGAGAGGATAGGACAAGGAAGACGAAGGACAGATCGCGCGCGGTCCGTGGCCCGTTTGGTAGGGTACTGCTCCGGCATTCGCCTGGTGTTGATCGGAGAAACCACGGAAAACTACCGATCAGAGCAGCCGGCCGCTAGAATTCTCCTCCAGACAGCAGCTGAATTCGACCTAGCTGAACAGCTAGTGTCGAAAATCCTGCCGCCGTCAGGACTCGAACCTAGGACCTCCCCCCTTTCCGTATTTTTCCATTTCCATATTCAGCCTGTAATATATCTTTTTTTTCAGGACCCTCTTATCCGTCACTTCTTCTATATGTCACAACTAATTCTAATTCTAATTGATAACAATACAATACACATCTATCAACACAAATTATTCTTATTTAATGATTTTACCGAGTAGATAGGTACACCGAGTAATTCAATCGCGTGGAATATCACGTAATTATTTTTATTTCACATACAGCTGCAGATTCTACAGGCTCTGAACAATTCGGGTAGAACCGAGAAGCCTAGAACCACCAGAAATGTAAACGAATGTTCAGAAAGATCTCATCCTGATGATTGTAGGGTGAGGAATGTTTCTTTGAGGTCATAGGCCTCTAATATTTAGTTTTTAATGCCCTAAAATGCTGCGTTAGGAGTTATTTAACGATACAGATTCAAAAATACCACAGAGTGGTGCGGGTTGCATTTTATTTATAATATTTATAATGCGTTTTTAAACAAATCCTTCCTGTTTCTTAAGTCAAAACGAAAGTTCATTTCTACGTGAAATTATCTTTCTTTGGACATTTATAAAGATTGGTTGCGTGTGAGAGCCGCAGAAGGAAGGTATACTACTGAAATAATATAGGAGACGATTATTGATCTTTTAACTGATTATATTACAAAATCGTAAGGCGTATACACCTTTACAATTAATACGGACAAATGATTTCGGTAACCTCGGAAGTTACGGACTTGGAATGAGGTGAGCCAATGTTCGAGGACACTGAGGTTTCGGCACGAAACGCGTAAGACATGAATATTCGGTCGGCCAAGTTAGTCGGGTCATGAATATGCTGTCGTCGATGTTGTAACTGTTAGCATATCGGACTGTTGTACCACAGTTCGCGTGTTCTAACCCGATCGATACCGTGGATTTTTAAGGGCGAAAAATCCATCGTATGCCTTCATTCGGGGGAGGGGGTAGTAAAGTAAAGCCGCCTGGCCCATGTTAGTTGATTTACTGCATGTAAAAGATCCTTCAGCCTAAATGAAGGCTCTGAGCTAAATTCAAATTGCCCGTTTCGTCGCCCAAGTAATACGTTCTTTCTCCGCTAGGTGGTGAAAGAAGCGTAGCGTGGTGAGACGGAGAGCTGGCCTTACGGACTGAGTCTCGTCCCGTAAAATAAGGCACTAGTTCTATTTTATTTCCAGTTGTAAATGAGGTAGAGTGGCCATTTCGACACGGTCGTGTATTTCATCAATAGCGTAATGCTTCTATATTCGACCTGTTAGGCAACTGTGTGCAATCAAAAGGTTTAATTCAGCAACTGTATTTTATGTTGCTTGTGAGTTTTATCTTAACTGCTCTGTAACAAATTAATCAGCAATCGTTTAAAATTATGTAAAATAATTAGTAAAAACAGAAACCTATTGATTACTGTATCACCTATTCTTCAGACGTTATTTTAAACTTGTTTATGATTGATCAGTCATTTCACTCAGCAATTTGTAATTGGACAATCCTGTAAGCAAATTACTAATAAAATTGAATTGAATTCAGCAACTGCACCCCGCGTCCAGAACAATGACACAGGCGCCAATGTGGGGCCGCGGACTACTACAAGCAGTAATGTAACAGAGCAGAACCGTTTTTTCAAAACGTCCGTCTGTCCGTCTGTGAACACTGCTACCACCTAAACCACACGTACGATCCTTTCCAAACTGAGGAAACCCCTGACTATCTGGCTCTAGTTGAACCATTGAAATTTTGAAAATCATTCTTTAAAATTTGGGGGTAACATTACATGAAGTCCCATGGACATTTTGAAATTTTTCTCAAAGACGGCTCCAAATTTTTTCTTTAAATTTCTTGTAAAAATAGAGTAAAATAAACTTACAAAGGTGGCATAGGTCTGTTTTTCACGGTTAACTCTGAATTTTCAAATATTGCCTACCAATTTGTTGTTCATAAATAGTTCTTTCATTAAGGTCATGTAGATATTTTTGGAAATCTTAGTAGTTTTCGTGCAATATTGCGTGCAATATTTGCAATTTTTAAAAAATAGCAAAAACAAGCTTTTCTCAAAAACGGCTCAACATTTTTTGTTTAAATTTTTGGCATGGTGAATTTTTGAAATGAACCCTATATGATGACATAAACGTCATATTGCTGTATTCTTTTGTGTGTTCAAACATTTAATATTTTTGACGTCTCTCACTTTGGTAATATTTATTTTAAAGTCGATTTCTTCACTTTATTATATTTATGAGTACACGTGATTTAAATATTGTCAAATAAAGTTTCTCGAAAACTGAACAGTTCTTTCAAATGAGCACAAAATTCCGCATTTTCAGAAACGTTCTAACGCCATTTTCTAAAAAATGACTCCAAATTTTTCCATCAAACTTTTCCAAGGGATATTGGACACTGTTTAAAATTAAGTAAGGTTCATCTTGGTGCATTCTTTTGTTTTTTCAAAAATTACACAAATGTAATTTTTTTAGTATTTCACGTCGTTAATACGAACATTTCCATCGATTTCTGCACATTATTACATTTGTGAGTAGAAGTTCTTTAAATGGCTTCAAATGAAGTTTTTCAAAAACTCAATAGATTCCTGTAAAAAAGAGGTTCAAATTTTGCATTTACAGTAATGCTTAATCACCATTTTCTTAACAACGGCTTCAAAACTTTCAATGAAAATTTCTATTATGGACGACGTTTTATTCTTCTTTAATATTCTTGAAGTCATATTTCGGTTCTACTATTAAGAACACGAAAAGTTGAGAAAATGTACAGAAAATGTATTTTCGGTGACGATAGATTGCAGCTGGCTAGAGAATGGAGCAAGACCTTAAAGCCTGTCTACACCAAGGAAATTAGAAAACTTTACTACGAGAAAGTCTGTGCCATTCTGTTGCACCTCTAGAATATTGTCTTGTTGGAAGATTCAATAATGCCTGAGCTTCCGGGCCCAAGGCTTAAAGCTGCCGTATGGCGCGTGCGTGCGTGCCAAGGCCGCAAGCCGTGGTGCGGTGGGCGGGTGGAGGGGTAGGGGGGGGGCGTGCGAGTGGGTGTAAGGGGGCGTCGCGGCCTCGCGTGCCCACCTCCCGTCCCGCGTGCGCACGCACGCACGCCCAGCCCGGCGCAGCACACTTGCCAGCCAGCACGTGACCGCCCCTCCCCCCACCCCCGGTTGGGTCGTACCGGGAGCGGTAGCTCAGTGCATCAACTGATGTCACTGCAGCGCCTCTAACCGGGAGGTCCTAGGTTCCCACTCCCCACGGCGGCTGGATTTTCGATCCTAGCTTTTCAGCTAGGTTGAATTCAGCTGCTGTCTGGAGGAGAATTCTAGCGGCCGGCTGCTCTGATAGGTAGTTTTCTGTGGTTTCTCCGATCAACACCAGGCGAATGCCGGAGCAGTACCCGAACGGACCGCGCGCTATCTGTCCTTCCTCTTCCTTGTCCTATCCTCTCCCCTTACACACACACACTTACACTAACATGCACTACACTACCACATATTCCCGGAGACCGGTCGGGAGCTTAGAGCTTGTCCCGACTGGGGCGGTGCCCCGTTGGTGGGAGAGTCCTGGTGAGGGGGAAACCCCACTAGCCGACGGTAGGTCGGCGCCGGATCTCGCCATCCAGCGGGGGAAGATAACCGCCATCTCCCGAGAGAAAAAACATGCACTGCACTAACGGGACTAATGACCGAAGCAGTTGACGCGCCCGGAAACACGAAAAAAACAATCAATCAATCAATCAACCGGTTGGGTCGGCTAAGACACACCACGCACCTCGCCACCCCCACACTCCCTCATTCCGTTCTGGCAGCCGACTGCTCTGATCGGTAGTTTTCCATGATTCCCGTGATAAAAAAATCCACTACACTTACGGGACGAGTGACCTTTGCTTTTGATGCGCCCGGAATCCCTAATAAATCAATCGAAGTTGGGTGGCTCAGGGCATCAACTGATGTCACTGCAGCGCCTCTAACCGGGAGGTCCAAGGTTCGAGTCCTGACGGCGGCAGGATTTTCGGCACTAGCCTTTCAGCTAGGTCGAATTCAGTCGCTGTCTGAAGGAGAATTCTAACGACCGGCTACTCTGATCGGTACATCAACTACACTTACGTGAAGAATGACCTTTGCCGTTGACGCACCCTGAATCACTAATGAGTCTAAAGTGGGTGGCTCAGAACATGAATTGATGACTCTGTCCAGGAGGTTCTGGAGTTTGAGACCCCACGGTGGCTAAATTTTCGAGACGAGCTTGTCAACTAGGTAAAACTCAACCGCTGTCTGAAGGAGAATTCTAGCGACCGGCTATTCTGATCGGTAGTTTTCCGTGGTTTCTCCGATCAACACCATGCGAATGCCGGAGCCATACCCTAACTTCGTCACGGCCCGTACACGATCTTTTCTTCTTCCTTGACCTAACCTCATCCCTTACTTACACGTACTTACACTTACATGCACTACACTACCACACAAGCCAGGAGACCATACGGGGATTTAGAGCTTGTTCTTGCTGGGGCGGTGTCCTGCTAGTGGAAGATACCTGGTTTAGGAAAATCCGTATGCTGACATGTAGATCGGCCCTGGGTGTTGCCATCCACCGCGGGATGATCGCCGCCATCTCCCGTGATGGAAAAGCATGCACGACACTTGCGGGACTAATAACCTTAACAGCTGATGCGCCCGGAATTATCAATCAACCCATTCTGCAAGTAGTCGCGTACACTACTGACATAAGAGGTTAATATTAGTGTTGCGACATTGAGAGCAATCTATCGATGTTTTAAATCATTCATATTAAAAATTAAATCATCGATCTTAATAGGGAGTTCTGTACGGCGAAGCATTACAGTAGTCGAGAACAATCTGGATCTTCTGCGCACGTGCAGTTCGAGATTCGGATCAATTTCGTGCATCTGCGCATCCGAAGAATATCGAGATTGCCGTCGACTGCTGTACGCTACGCCATGTAAAAACTCCCTAAATAAAACATCGCCCCCAAAACATCAACGATTATCAACATCGAAGTTTTTTCAACTGTTTTTGTCAACTGTTTCAACGGTTCAGTAACCTCCAACTTCATCGTTTGTGCGGGGGAGAATTCAATTTGTCAGCGTGATAATTGTTTTTACTTTCTCGCTACGGACTAGAAAGAAAGAGCGGAGAATGTTCGGCAGCAAAACTCGTATTACTGGGCCGTGGTATCGAAAAAGTGGAAAATTCTAGTTGCTATATTAATAAAAAAAATCTTTAACAAGGGGATCCTTGTTACTGGCAAATCTAATGACGGCAAAATGTCTATCCGTCCGTCTGTTCGTCTGTGAACAACGCTAGGGACTAAACCATTCAGTCGTTTTTCTCCAAAATTGATATTTCCCGATCGATCTAGCTGATGTCACGACACCTTAAATTTGAAACCGATATTTTAATTTTAGGAGGTACTTTACATGTAACCCCTGGAACATTTTAAACATTTTCAAAAAATTACTTCGTTTTTTATTAAATTTTGTTGTTGGATAGTGTGAAGGCGTTTAAGGGAATGGTGCACAAGCCATGTTCGTTGAAAACCCTGAGTTTTCGAAAATTGCAAAAGTTTAAAACCTTTTCGGAGTCTTCCTACTACTGAAATATTAATGTTAAGAGATTTTTTCCTTAATGAAATATACTTCCTAAAGACATATTTTAAAATTAGGTCATGTGCAATTTTTCGAAAATTTGAGTACTTTTTGCGTAATTTTCGTGAAAATAAGGGAGAAAAAGAACGTGCTGTTTTAGCACCACTAGTTTATCATTAAGATTTAACTGACTAAAATTAAAAATAATACAGTAAACCATCATTTACACGAATTCCAAGGGACCGAAATAATCGCAGATTATGTTATAAAATATCGTGTTATCCTATTATTATGAAAGTTCATATTACTGTAATCCCTTGCCGCGAAATTGCAGCGAAATTCTTGTTAAGCGTGCTAACGAGGGTTTACTGTAGTAATAGAGGGTTTTTGCAAGTCGTTGATTTGAAAGACGTAACACAATTGGAGATCTGAACTGCGCATGCGCCGCCATCAAATCACGGGATTTCGATTGACGGGCTGACGGGGATTGAAGAGAAGAAGTGTTGAAAGAAAGAAGTTAAGACCGAGGGAGATGGCTCTTGGCATTAATAGATGTCCCTGCAGTCCCTCTGATTGAGAGGAGGTTCCTAGGTTCGAGTCCCGACGGTGGCAGGATTTTCGACACTGGCTGCATAGCTACATCGAATTCAGTCGGTGTCTGGAGGAGAATTCTAGCGGCCGGCTGCGCTGATCGGTAGTTTTTCATGGTTTCACGATCCACACTGGACAAATGCCCGAGCAGTACCCTTACAAACGGGCCACGGACCGCGTGATTTTTCCTACTTCTTCCTTGTCCTATCCCCTGCCCTTACACACACACTAACATACAGTTCTCTACCACACATGCCGGGAGACCGGTCGGGAGCTTAGAGCTTGTCTCGACTGGGGCGGTGCCCCGCTAGTGTGAGACACCTGGTTGGGGAAACCCCGCTAGCCGACGGTAGGTCGGCGCCGGATCTCCCCATAAATTGGAGGAAGAACACCGCCACCTACCGAGAAAAGACATACACTACTCGTACGGGACTAATGACACTGGTGGTGGGCGCGCCCGGAATCACTTACAATCAGTAAACCAAGAAAGTTAAGGAAAACTTGGGTTGATGATATTGACCCAGGACCGTGAATTACTGTCGTCTGTCAAGAGTTTGTTAGGCATCCCTTGACATGTATGCTTTACACCATGCATGTCAAGGTCGCGGGCAAGGTAACTAGATCTCTAGAGTTTACGGGCAGTGCGTCCCAAGCAACTGCCGCGATTTTTAAAAGAAAATGTGCAAATTGCTCCGGTGGCTGTACATCACTGGATACCTGGCCCATGAAGAAGACGGTTATATGCAATAATTGAATTGCCTTCTTACTTTCAGGTTAGGTTTAACATAGATCTTCCTTTGTTGAGGTAAATTTTCATCCTTAAGAGAGTTATGTATTTCACATTAAAATAATATATTACATACCACATAATGATTTAATAAAACAACATAAAATGAAAACAAGCAAATAATTCATCATTCAAAAATATACCAACCTCTTGGAAAATTTGTTTATACAAGGAAGAATTTAAATATGAAAAGGTGAAGTAAATAATAAGTAGTAAAATATGTTAACATTATTGAAATCTCGGTTATTTGATGGAAAACAGTAGGCAAACGTACCTATGTTTAAAGAACCGTTCTACAATTTCAGCAACCAATAACTGAAATGAAAGTTTTTTATACACAAATTCCTGCCGGAAACGGCAAGCTAAGCTCGTAAATAATAATTCGTAAATCAGCTAGTCTCTTTACATTCTTTCATCATAAAAAACGTTTAATGTGTTACATAATCCTTAAGACCTTTCAAGGTGAGGAAAGTTATAAGACGTTCATGAATTTGTATGAGCAGTAACTGCATACGAAATGCACTACCTACGGAATCGTCAAGTAAGGCTTCATTGACAGCTGGAGACCGAGAACTAACAACGACTTTAGGATCAGAATTAGTGGGTCAACATTTCGTTTAAAAGTTTTGAAATAGTTTTCTAATGTTGCTGACGACGGCTACACATTATTTGCTCCTTCGTGAAATGCGCTGTTCACATGATTAATGAAAAAATTGAGGCAATTCATAGAACAGTTCCCATTGGGGGGAGAGATTGATATCCTACCAAATCTGTCGACGCAGATTTCTCGCATCTCTTTCAAATGGGTACTTTGATTGATTGATTAATTGATTGACACATAGATTATTTTGGACGATCATATAATTATAGAAGAGAACGAAATAAGTCTGCAAAAGTCCTTGTACCAGCTAAATAGAATATGCAAACCATATTGTCTCTCAATATCTGTCTCTAAAACTAAAGTGATGGCATTCAGAGGCAAGTATCCTATCAGAACTAAAATAATAATAGAAGACAAAGTAATAGAGCAAGTGAAACATTTTAATTATTTGGGCTGTGATATCACATACGATTACAGTGATGATATGAAAACAAAATTACAACGTTTCCAACATACCTGTGGAACAATAAACAAATATCTTCGCAATAAGACCAGAAAAGAGACACTGTTAAAATTTTATAAAGTCATGGCAGTACCACAACTGCTTTACGGGTGTGAATCATGGACATTAAGAAAACAAGATAAAATGAAGATACAAGCCTCGGAAATGAAATTCCTCCGGAGAGTAAAACGCTGCTCCCTAATGGACAAAATAAAAAACGAAGATATAAGAAAGGAACTTAATATATTTTCTATCAATGAAAAAGTAAATTAATACAGATCACGGTGGGTACAGCACTTAGGAAGAATGTCTCGCGAAAGGATCCCCAAACATGCCTTTCTCTACAGACCACGAGGAAGAAGGGACATTGGCCGTCCACGACAGAGATGGTGTAATGAAGCCGGAACAGGGAATTTCCCTAATCCGTGAAGTGAAGAAGAATAAGAAGATAGATTATTTTGTGTTTCCAGGCGGGTCAACCCCTAGGTTTATTATTCTAGTAAGTGTAGTGCGAGTTATATCAAGTGAGGTGGCGGTGTTCCTCCACCATTACTAGGTGAGATCCACCGCTAATATCCACCTATGCTTGTGGGTTTTCCCACAGCGGTGTACCGCCTCCAGGCGGGACAAGCTCTAAGCTATCAACTAATCTCATCACTGGTGTGGTAGTGTAGTACATGAGTGTGAGTGTAAGTAAAGGTGATATGACAAGGAAGGTGAAGGAAAGATCGCGCGCGATCCGTGCCCCGTTTGTTAACGTACTGCTCCAACATTTGCATCGTATTAACCTGTAAAAACGCGTAAAATACCGATCAGAGAAGTCGGCCGCTATAATTACTCTCCGAACAGTTTCAATTCGACCCAGCAATGTAACTATTGCCGGAAATACGCCACACACTAGGGACACAAATCCTAGGACCTACAGGTCATCGACGCTGCTGTGACAACAAGTGCTTTTCGATAGTAAAAAGAAAAGAGTTAAGGCGCTTGCTCGAAACAAAAGCAAATAGTTACTTTCTTATACTCTTCACAAGTTAATGCGTCTCAGTCGGCTTTTCTTAGCGTCTTGGAAGAAGGATTACACACGGGATGTATAAACGAGTTGACAGGGCGCGATAAAACAAGAGATGGATTGATTGATTTTTTCGTGTTTCCGGGCGCGTCAACTGCTTCGGTCATTAGTCCCGTTTGTGTAGTGCATGTTTTTTCTCGGGAGATGGCGGTGATCTTCCCCCGCTGGATGGCGAGATCCGGCGCCGACCTACCGTCGGCTAGTGGGGTTTCCCCATAACCAGGACTCTCCCACCAACGGGGCACCGCCCCAGTCGGGACAAGCTCTAAGCTCCCGACCGGTCTCCCGGAATATGTGGTAGTGTAGTGCATGTTAGTGTAAGTGTGTGTGTAAGGGGAGAGGATATGACAAGGAAGAGGAAGGACAGATAGCGCGCGGTCCGTTGCCCGTTTGTTAGGGTACTGCTCCGGCATTCGCCTGGTGATGATCTGAGAAACCACGGAAAACTACCGATCAGAGCAGCCGGCCGCTAGAATTCTCCTCCAGACAGCAGCTGAATTCGACCTACTTGTAGCTGAAAGGCTAGTGTCGAAAATCCCTGCCGCCGTCAGGACTCGAACCTAGGACCTCCCGGTTAGAGGCGCTGCAGTGACGTCAGTTGATGCACTGAGCTACCGTTACCGGTCAAGAGATGGAGGAGTTTAGACCTTCTCCTGTGCGCCGAAATCCATTTTCACGTCGCAGGCAGATTTTCTTTTCGTCTTACTCACACGCGGTCATAACAGAAATTGTACTGAGGATCTGGGCCAGGAGTAAAAAAGAGACTTTTAACACTATGTCGGCCGAGAACGAACTGGCAATGTCTGCGTAGTCTGCCCGAAGCGGTCTTTCCGAACGTTGATGGATCCGTTCGTCTGTACCCGTCCGGACAAATACGCAGCCACTCTCAGAACACCATTTCCTTTTTATTTTTAACATAACTTTTCTTTACACAAGTATTTCAGAATTGATAACTATTGGGTTAAGTTAAAATTACTTAACCCAATAGTAACAAGTAATCTTTCATCCAGTGAGGTGGAGATCGGTAGTTTTCCGTGGTTTCTCCGTTCAACACCAGGCGAATGCCGGAGCATTACCCTACCAAACGGGCCACGGACCGCGCGCGATCTGTCCTTCCTCTTCCTTGTCCTATCCTCTCCCCTTACACACACACACACACACACACACACACTAACATGCACTACACTACCACATATTTCGGGAGACCGGTCGGGAGCTTAGAGCTTGTCCCGACTGGGGCGATGCCCCGCTGGTGGGAGAGTCCAGGTTAGGGGGAAGCCCCACTAGCCGACGGTAGGTCGGCGCCGGATCTCGCCATCCAGCGGGGTAAGATCACCGCCATCTCCCGAGAAAAAAACATGCACTACACTAACGGGACTAATGACCGAAGTAGTTGACGCGCCCGGAAACACGAAAAAATCAAATCAAATTAACCAGTGAGGTGGACGCCTATCTCTGATTGGTCTCCTTTCTACAATTTCTTCTTGTAAATTTGATTCGTCGTTATCGTTTACTTTAGTCTAATTTTCACTACCACTAAGACTAACTAAGTCTTCTTATACATCGTCTTTGTTGGGATTCGTTTTGGGTAGCTCTACAGAAACATCGGCATCCGCTGAGGAAACATTTTACTTTTATCTTAAAAAGGTCAATCCGGGTCCAGTTCCGGCTGGTGGATGGAGTCTCTCTTGACAGTTTGTTTATTTGGCGCATGTTTGAGGTGCCAGCGATCCCTTCTGTATAATCTCCCCCCTCCTCATGCAAATAATCTAAGAATTGAGGTTGTCACTGAGCTCTGCCACTGTGCTGTATTTACACACATTTATGACCCAAAATCTGTCTCCAATCTCAAGCTGAGGCAGGTCTCTCTCACCCCCATTAGAATTCGATATCTGAGGAGTTGATCTTTAAGGGTGCAATAAGCACAATTATCAGCCAGTGTACCTATCGATGTACTAAACACGTCTATTGATTCACCAGCTTCTTGAATTCTTGAGTTGAGCTTGTATCACTTAAAAACATTGTTTTTATTAGAGTGAAAATAATCGTTGAACGCCATTCGAACGATTTCGTGGGTAGCTCCTATCGTATTTGGTACGACTTGTTTAGAATTTCTTTGGCTTTTTCACCGGCACAATAATATATGAGATCTGTCTTTTCCGCGTCAGTCTTCGCTCATGGCCGGAAATGGAGAAAAATCTCTCCAAACTTCTGAACCACGTGTCCCATTCTTGAGGTTGATTAAAGTTGAATGAGCTCCATGGTTTGACTGGAATCATTGGCGTCGAAACAGCAATTTGAGAGGTAGATTAGGACATCAACTAGTTTCACTGCAGTGCCTCTGACCGGGAGGCCTTAAGTTCGAGATCCCATGGTGGAAGGATTTTCTACACTAGCTTGTCAGCTAGGTCGAATTCAGTCGCTGTCTGGAGGAGAATTCTAGCGGCCGGGTGCTCTGATCGGTAGTTTTCCGTAGTTTCTCCAATCAAGACCAGGCGAATGTCGGAGCAGTACCCTAACAAAAGGGCCACGGACCGCGCGCGATCTGTCCTTCCTCTTCCTTGACCTATCCCCACCCCTTACTTACACACACTGACATGCACTACACTGGGAGACCGGTCGGGAACTTAGAGCTTGCCCGTCTGGGACGGTGTCCCGCAGATGGGAGATATCTGGTTGAGGAAAGCCCCGCTAGCCGTCAGTAGGTCGGCGTCAGATCTCACTATCAAGAGGGGGAAGATCACAGCCACCTTCTAAAGGAAAAATATGCACTACACTTGCGAGAATAATGACCTTAGCAGTTGACGCGCCAGGAAAAACCCTAACAACACTCAATCAATAATCGAAACCTGATTTTTCACACTTGAAGTCGCGTTGTTGTCTGTCATTATTTAACCGAACACGCAAAACTGAATCATTCCTGACACCATGTATTCGGGATCATGGCCAGGAATAAGAAAGAGACTGTTAACACTATGTCGGCAAGAACGAACTGGCCATGCCAGCTCTCTTTGCCCTGAGCGGTCTTACCGCGCGTTTCTGAACGCTGATTGGCCCATTCTCCTATACCCGTCGGGACAAGAACGCAGACAATCTCAAAACAGAAATGATAGAGCTTAAGAGTTCTGTCCGATTAGGGGCTTTATGTCATAATGAAACTGTGCATAGAGATCTGTTCGCTTCAAAATATATTCTAAGCGGTCATGAGCAAATAGTTGAGAGGTTTGGTTCAAAATAAGTATCAGTGTTGAGTTTTCCATGCCTTTCATTGACGGTCAAACTTGATGGCGCAAATTTTCTTCACACGTTCCTGTAATGAGTTCAACAGAGGAAGAACAGGGGAGTTGATGTTCTTCTAAAAATCTAAGCAATTTTAAATTGAAGATTATGAACAGACGCAAGTTCACATACAGCAGTTTCTGAACGGAGCAGTTAATCCTTTAAGCAATAAAAATAATTTACAATAATAATAATAATAATAATAATAATAATAATAAGTGCACTTATAAACATTTAAACACTAAATCCTAAATCAAATTCACACCTTGCCGATACAGGCCCATTTATAGAGTAAAAATGAGATAAGAGTCTTCGTTTATTCTATAGGAAAAAGTGAGAGTTTGATCACGTTTACCAGCAGTTGAAATCAAGACATATTTTTTTTAGAACGAGATGATTGAAATTTGAAGAGCGGGGGTAAGTTTGAGATAAATAGGAGAGATATACACTTTGCACTGTGGGTTGATGAATTATTTAGACCTTGCACTCTTCCCGTCGCGATATCATTGGCAGATATCCTACGCCCCTCCCAGAAACGCGTTCTTCACGGCAGGGTTGAAATGATTGAAGTGATTCCTGGGAGTAAGAAAACTGCATGAATGACGAGTCAAGTGGTGATTTTTTCCGCATATTTCCAATGATTATTTAATTCTGAATTACGAAAATAGCTGAGAAACTTCATCATTCAAAGGGAATGAGTGAGTTTTGTGTAACCTTCACCGGCAGTCGCATTCTAGACAGATTTTTTTCTTTTTTTTGGGAAAGTCAAGGCACCTAGTTCAAACAAGAGAGCAATTGGAATTATTTAGATCATGTGCTCTCTGCACGTCGCGACGTGATAGGCAGATTTTCTTCACACCTCCCAGAAACGCGTTCACGACGGGAAGGATGAAAGGGTTGAAGAGCTTCCTAAGAATACGGAAATTGCACAGAACACGAACCAAATAGTGATTTTTTCGCTTATTCCAAATGATTGTTTAATTCTGAAAAACGAAAATGGTTGAGAGGCATGGTTCATTAAAAAAGACTTAGTGGATTTTGTGTAACCTTCACCGGAGGACGCGTTCTAGACAGCTTTTCGTATCTCGAGAAAGACGAAAGTCAAGACTCTCGAGTCAAACAAGAGAGCAATTGGCGTTATTTAGACCTTGCCCTCTGCAGGTCGTTGTAGGCAGATTTTCTTCACACCTCCCAGAAACGCGTTCACGACGGGAAGGATGAAAGAGCTGAGCGGCTCCCCCCTCTCCCCCCCCCCCATCCGCGACGTTCGCCGACGAGATGTGGGTCAGGCGGAAGAAAGTATGCCGGTGGCTCAGCGTCGGCGGCGGCGGCGGCGACGGCGGCGGAACCGGCAGGGTGGGGGGGCTGCGGGCTGTTCGAGGGGCATCCGAAGCTCCCAGCCTTCATTCGTCCCCAGGTGGCTGCGAGCGTGGGACCGAAGCAGCCGCTGCATCTCCGGCGACATCCGCACGAGTCGACGCGGGACAAGAAGGCACTCGAGCGCACGGGACATACGGTGAGTCGCGACAACTGGGCCTGCGAGCCCCGAGCAGGGCGTGGCGGCCGCGGTCGTGTACACGTGAAACTCGACAAGTTCAAATGTTATGTTTTAGGATAAGGCGAGTTGTGGTGAATATCTAATTGTCTTCTTACTCATTCACATCTTTATCTTTTGCTGAAAAGGGAACTGAGTTAAATCTCTTTTTTTACGTGCTTTAGATAAATCGAATTGAGGATTCTGTTAAATTTGTCTATTCATTATTCTCTCATTAATTTTCATCTTTATCATTTATGAGTTAAAACTGGGTTATTTTGAATTCAAGTATTACGATACAGTAAAACTTGCTCAATGCGGAACGTGTATAATGCGGAAATCTGTTTAATGTGAACATAAATCGCGGTCCTGCGTAACACAAAATCTACAAAATTACATTGCGTAATGCGGAATCTTTTCTAATACGGAAAAATACTGGTCCATTGGCTTTGGGTAAGTTTGACTATGAATTAAATTGAGGGTTTTGTTGAATTTGTGTACTCATTATCTTTCCATTCGTTCCTATTATTATCGTTTGCTGAAAAGGAGATATGAGTTAAAAATGGGTTAAATTTGAAGACACGTTTTTTAGATTAATCGAGTTAAGAATTCTGTTAAATTTGTCTATTCATTACCTGTCTATTAATTCTCATCATTACCGTTTGTGAAAAAGGAAATATGAATTAAACCCGTGGTATTTTTTAACACTTGTTTTTGCGATAAATAGAGTTGAAATTTCTCTGAAATTATCTACTCAATATCTTTGAATTCATTCTCATCATTAATATTAATACCATTAATAATATTAATATCATTAATGATAACGGTGATAATAATGAGAATGCATAAGAAGAAAGAATTCGTTAATTCAAAATCCATATGTGAAATGAATAAAATAGATGACTCTTAGATTTGTCTACTTATTATCTTCTCATTATTTCTCATAATTATATTTTGCCAAATAAGAGATGTGAGAGAAATCTGGATTAGTTTTAGCACACGTGTTTTGAGATAAATCAAGTTCAGAACATTGTTAAATTATCCACTGAAACGTTTTTCCTACGATGGAGATAAGGGTTGAATGTTTTTTGTCACGTGTGTTTTGAAATAAAAAAAGTTCAATTTTCTGTTAAGTAGTCTACTTAATCTCTTTTACTAGAAAGAAGATCCGAGTAAAATATGTGTACCTATGTTGTAAACCACACGTGTTTTCAGAAAAATCAAGTTCATGATTCTGTAAACTTTTTTACTCAATATCTTTTGCTCTTTAGAATACAAAACCTGAATTCTTTTTTATTACACATTTTAATGTGTCAACAATGAGACTATTGATAAAATGTAGGGTACCAATTTTTCAATGATCTTGACTAGACTCTTAGCATATATACTCTTTATTCTTAAACAAGAGATTGTGTATCATCATTAAATAAAAGAAAAAAATTATACAATGTTGTCGATAAACAAAACAACGGAGTCTAAATATGAATTTCTACATTTTTCCGTTGTTATGTATATTAACCATATAAAGAAATAATCGATCATTTATTACATCCAAATACCAGGACGTCAACGATTTCGCCAATCATAATTCAAACAAGTTAGCAATGTCAATAACTCAGAAGCAAAAATTAGACTTGCTGAGTTTCACTTGTACACGCAAAAATTAGACTTGCTGAGTTTCACTTGTACACGCAGAGTAATGGTGATTCTCCATGGTATGACTCGACACTATCCGCTCTCGGAAGCAAAGCGGATTGGGATATCGTACGATGCGGAGGTTGTAGGTTACAGTTCCGTGAGGCGTGGTTGCTTGCACTAAGTGGTTTTAGTACGCAAACGTTAAGTTCCTAAACTTTACCGTTTGTTCCGTTTTCCTATAAATCCTCTTCGACAGTGAAGATCCTTCTTACACTCAGTCGCTTGGCTTGGAGCATCGTCTGATGTCACGATGTCTGAGACTGTAGGTTCTTATCTAACGTAAGGAAGGGTGAACTTCTGCGTTGACAAAATTGGTAGCTGCCTAGAAGCCCAACTTCAGAATGGGGGAAGCGACCAATAAAATATAATAGAGGCCCCAATAAGGCTATCGGAGATATTATGTTGTGTTGTGTTGTGTTGTAGCATTTGTTAGATTTAATCCACTTTTCTTTTGAAAGAGAAGTACACGAAAATATCTGATTTCAACCCACTTCTACATACAAACCTATAATATATGCACTTAAATATGGCGCTTACATTAAAATATACAGTTAAAGAAAAAAATCGCAGAAATATGCAAATATGCAAAATAAAATAAGCTAGATTTGTTTTGTTTTTGGTGATAGGTGAAGTTATATACATTTCCTTTTGGTCTGCGTAATCAATAAAAATATGCCATTGCATGACATGCGAACGCTGTTTCCCATGTGTATAGAGATGAGATTGCTGATTATTCAGGCCATGAGAATGAACCCTCGATTCACCTAGGTGCACGCCAAAAGTGTATTCTATTATTACAGTCGTATATTTTAAGCTCCCTCAACGTAACACTGACTTGAGAACAGAAAGCTGCTCTTGACGGCTATTGAAACTCATCACGACTGAAAATCAACTGTTGATGCTCAAATCGTCGTGAAAATCAATGTTGATGCTCAAATCTCAACTGTTGATGCTCAAATCGTCTGAAAATCAACTGTGGATTCTCACTGATCGGTTCAATTAGCATCACGTTATGCTTCTCGCGGCAGCCAACCTGTTGAAGCGTAGGGCCCTCAATCCTTTATCTAGGCCTGGAAGTCAGATCCCGCGCGTAAGAAATGAGTAATGTCACCAAGTGGTTGCGATTTTCTAGGCAACTCGAACCTTGCATCACGTGTGAAATGCCTGCATTATAATATTCAACTCCTTTATCATCATGCACAATTTGCTTCTCTTAACTTCCTCCACAAAACTTTTATGATCTATTCTATATGCCTCAATTTAATGTGATTTTAGTGATTTTATTTTGCTCGTGGGATTGTGGCATTCGACCTATTGCCTCGCGTCACAACCTTTCCTACTCCCAAAATAAAGTGCTACGTTTACCAGTAGTACCATACGTTTCTATTTTGAAATATTTACTTTTTAGGTTGCTAGTATATGAGATTCAAATGTTTATGAATGCGACGTATCTCTCAGTCTTGATTCATCAAAATCCGATCCAGCCTAAAATGTTACACGCGATACAATAATATACCTGTATGATTGATGTTTGACTGTTTAAAGGATTGACTACCCGGTAGGTAATAGAACTTAAAATTGTGCCACGGGGCGAACCATTATTATTGTTATTGTGATTATTAATAATTTTGAAGGTAGTATTGTTTGAATTGTGTCGAGTTCACACGACAGCGCTTCCACAACCATATTTTATCACGGTCACGGTACGACACGCACGTCGAGATAAGATGATGCTACATCAGATGACGTGATCAGTACGCAGGTAATGAGGATAGAAATGTAGGAGTTAATTACTAGGGTGGGAGTCAGAGGGTCGCGGAAAAATCCCGACCGGAAACGGTGGCTCACTGATGTTACTGCAGCGCCTCTGACCGGGAAGTTCTAGGTTCGAGTCCGGATGACGGCAGGATTTTCGACACTAGCTTTTCAGCTAGGTCGAATTCTGTCGCTGTGTGGAGGAGAACTCTAGCGTCCGGCTGCTCTGATCGGTAGTTTTTCATGGTTGCTTCGATCAACACCAGGCGAATACCAGAGCAGTAACCTAACAAACGAGCCACGGACTGCGAGCGATTTTTCCTCCCTCTTCCTTGGCCTATCCTCACCCCTTACTTACACCCACATACAGTAATATGCACTACACTACCGGGAAACCGGTAGGGAGCTTAGAGCTTGTCCCGGCTATGGCGGTGGGAGATACCTGGTTGAGGAAAACCTGCTACTCGATGCTATGTCGACACTGGATCTCACCATCTAAATGGGGAAGATCGCCGGCACTCCACCCCCACTCCCCGCCACTGAAACGTTCACTATACTAACGGTGATAGGAGACCAGGGTTTACAGGTTATTATTGGTTAATGTATAAGAGATTCAGCGCACGTTTGTGAATTTACAGGTAGATATTTTGAATTTCTGAAAAAATTGAAGACATTTGTTGGTCTTGATGCTAAAATTTCGTGCTTTGAATAATCAACTACAAACATAAAAATCCCATTTAAATTTTTCGAATTATCGAATGTCAATTACCCTAAAGACTGTAGAATCTAGTTTATTTGCTTTTGAAAAAATGAATTGTCATAAATCAAAAAATCCCTCATTCTTGAACTATCATTTTATATGTATCTTAATTGTTTTCAAATTAACGAAACGGTTTATTTAACAATTTGAATTAACCCTACTTTTTACGACATTGGTTTAAAGAATCATTTAAAGAGAAACGGGCGCATCAGGAGCTATCTACTCTCATTTGAGCATTCATAATGTGGGCTCCGTTCTTACGTTTTTCTTGCATCCAATTCATTTTCATTAATCATCGCACCCATGAACAACGTGTTATTCAGAACATTCAGACAAGTGAATACAAGTAGGGTACCGAGGGTAAAGTTAAAAGTGAGTGCACGGTATTAGGAAGGATGGCCTTGACTTTCTCTTCCTGTAAAAATAAGAAATTAAGCAAGGTGTACAAACTTGCACTGCGTAAATGAGGCGAGTAAGAAGACTCGTCCTACTTTAACCTCTTTTGCTAAATCAGAAGAGGTATATTGTCTCGTAGACATTGTCCATGGACATAAGCGAAATGATAATTTAGGCAATCTGAATTGTCTTGCCGAAAATAAAATCACGGAAATGTAGGGATTTCTGTCACTAAATGCGAAAATGAATCTTGATAGACTATCAATCTGGAGTAGATTTTTTTCTGGAGAAAGGAAATTTGAAATGTTTACTAATAATGCGAATTATTTTCTTAAAATCAGAGTATATCATTAAGTTGTTAGATATGTTAAGTTGTTAGTTGCTAATTCTCCCCAACATGGAGTGACCATTACCTAAACATGTATAATGACCATTAATTAACCATGTATTTAATGACTAAATTGCTCTCTACATAACAGAAGATAGCATCTCATTCTGAGAGGAAATTATATAATTTCTGGCAAACATCTCGCGAATTCTTCATATTATGTGTAAGCCAATAATGTAAAAATAATGATATATATCATATGTCTTATGCGGCTCTTCAACTATGGTAATCAATCTTTTGGACATCACTAAACAATCATCTCATGATTTTATAAACCACGTTTGACATATATATTTATTTTTTAAAAGATAAATAATTTCCTTTATATGGCAAAAGTCCAATTCATTTGTATGGAATTCATATAATTTAGTACAAAAAGTATACAAGCTTAATAATATGCAACAAAAAATTAAATTATTTTGTATTCCTAAAATATTTTATTTATATTTAATATTTTGTATCTAGCAAAAATATTAAAGTTACTTCAAAGACTTCAAAATTATTTAAGCTTTTAGCGTCTTTAACATATTTATCTGTCATTACGCGCGAAATTCGTATCTTTGGTGGCCACACACATCTGCATCTTTGGCAATCTACAACTGACTTGAAAAGAGGCTGCAGCATGCAGCGTTACTTTGTAGGTCAATTTCTACTACTTCTGCAGAGTTTTCTTCCAAGCATACTGCTTTTTATTGAACTATTTTATTCAACTTGTGCTATTTACGGTCATCTTAGGACATTAAAAGTTTATACTTCTAAATCGTTTGGTCTGACGAAACTTTGAGGATGGATATAATTCCAAAGTCCATTGATTACTCTCGGCTTTTTATTTCAAATTATGACTCTTGTAAGCCGTATTCTTGAAGCGTGGAAGGTTTGTGGTTGGTTTTATGACGTGGTATATTTTGTATCTAATTCCATCGTGCGCATCGTTAACCGAAGTGCAATTCTTGGAGGATTTTCGACACTAGCTAGTAGCGCTCAAATTACGCCACTGTCTATGAGAATTCTAGCGGCCGGCTGCTCTGATCGGTAGCCTACTTTTCCGTGGTTTCGTGGTCACCTTCCACTGCACCGTTTGTTGGCACGGCTCCCTATGAATTCAGCTGCCCACCAGCTACGATCATTTATCCTTCCTCCGACGCAGTTTTGTTGTCCATTTCCCATTCGTTGCGATCACCCTCACCAGCGTCGATTTTTATCTATCTAGTTACCGGGAGTGGTAGCTTAGTGCATCAACTGATGTCACTGCAGCGCCTCTAACCAGGAGGTCCTAGGTTCGAGTCCTGACGGCGGCAGGATTTTCGACACTAGCTTTTCAGCGAGGTCGAATTCAGCTGCTATCTGGAGGAGAAATCTAGCGGCCGGCTGCTCTGATCGGTAGTTTTCCGTGGTTTCTTCGGTCAACACCAGGCGAATGCCGGAGCAGTATCAAAACAAACAGGCCATGGACCGCGTGCGATCTTTCCTTCTCTTCCCTGACTTTCCTCACCCGTTACATACACTAGCATGCACTACACTACTACACGTGCCGGGAGACCGGTCTGGAGCTTAGAGCTCGTCCCGGCTGGGGAGGTGCCCCACTGGTGGAGATACCTGTTTGGGGAAACCCCGATAGCCAACGGTAGGTCAGCGGCGGATCTCGCCATCCAGCGGGGAATGAACACCGCCAACTCCCAAAGAAAACTTCTACTACACTTACGGGACATATGACCTTATCAGTTGACGCGCCCAGAATCGCTAACAATCAATGAAGGGACGTTGAGAAAGTCTGCTCGTTGTTTATGATTCGAAGTAACTCAGTCAGGTAGCTGAAGCCATTTATAATTGGATGGCTGTGACTCAGATCGTTCTTAAGCAGAGAGAAAGTTGAAGAGAAAATGAAAGAACTTTCCTACCTCGTGGTAATTCATTTTGTTTACGGCACCACCCAAGGTTCTGAGTTCGATGCTGGACATCAATTCCATGATATTCACATTCTCTCGTGCAACGAATTTAAAATCTTTGTAATGGCAATCTAATTTCCTAATGTAATATTAACTTGTATTAATTAATATTAATTATTAATATTAATTTATAAACATTAATATTTATTTTTATATATTATTATATAAATATATATTGCATAAATATTATTAATTAAATATTAATTAATTTTAAAAATGTATATTTAAAATAAAAATGAATGCAAAGATATTTAAATAATCTATAATGGCGTGCTTAAATATGCCGGTTAATCACAATACACCCCATGGTTTGAATGTTTTCACCAACTTAGTTATCGTAACAATAGATCACGGAGATTACGAATTTGATTACAATGTGTTGCGGTTAAAAGCCTAATTTCTGTTAATACAGTATGAATGAACTGTGATCTCAGAAGTCTTTTATGTGAGCATAATAAACATTATTTTAAAATAATTAACTGGTGTCTGAGGAAACTCTGTTGTTTCATGGAGTAAACGTTTCAATGTGACGATATTTATCGAAGAAATATTTTACTAAGCTCAAGGTTTTGCCCATTTTTATGGCCTTTTCTCGGCTTTCTACATAATTGTACATTCTCATAACATATCTTAATCACGTAATAACTTAGTATTAATTAAAATGAGATGGAAAGATGATTATATTTATTTGTGAGGCTTAAATTGGTGGGAAACAATTGTACTTCAAACAATGGCCATTTTCCTTAATCATACACGTCATCATGGTTATCGTGCGGTCATCTCGGTATCAGTGGCGTTTTCGTTGGGTGTACAAGTCGTGTGTCAACGCCCAAGGAGGTAAAATATCAATTATTCCATTGAATTTATTTAGAATTTTTCATTTATTCGGCCTTCCGTGCCATCGGCGTCATAGATAGGCACCAGCGCGTCCATGCAACGCAGGCAGGGCGCGAGCGATGCTCAGGCCGTTGGCGAATGCCTCCAACGTCTTCAGGTCGTGTCGGGAGGCGACAGCGCATGCTTGCGACGTTCCCCGACTCAAGGACAAAGCGCTCCAAGGCGTTGGATCTCTATTTAACGGCCTGCTGGAGAGCGACCGTCCGTAATTGTGATATTCTCCGTTGCGCTTTGCAGCCGTTATCGATACTCATGAAAATAGCGTTTTTTATATGAAGAGTGAAAAAGTGGGACAATAGTTGTAAATAATTGCTTTCCTTCCCTTTCGTATGAAGAAGTAATTGAGTGAAGGGCGATCGTATCCTAACTAGATCATATTTCAGATTTTAATTCTTAAAACGAAAACCGAAGAATGGGAAAAGCGTCGAGTATGTTCTTTTAAATACTGTAAAATGTATTATTTCAATCTTTGCAATAGAAAATACAATATACTCATTGTTGTCATTTTGCTATCTTTCTCTCATTCTTCCAACATAATAATTTAAAATCAATAAGAATTTTGTTTACATAATTCAATTTTACTATGTAAGCGAAAAGAGTAGTGCTGTTAACATTTTCCTTCACTGCCAACGCCCTTGGTCTAGAGTGAGGAGACGCCCCTGCTCGGTATACGCAGCAACTGGAACCGGGAGGTGCGGAGTTCGAGTCCCGACCGTGGCAGATTTTCGATACTAGTTGTATAGCCGAAAAGTTGAATTCAGCCGCTGTCTGGAGGAGAAATTTAGCGACCGGCTGCAGTGATCGGTAACTGTCCGTGGTTTCTCCGATCAACTCCAGGCGAACGCCGGAGCATAACCTTAACAAAGGGGCCACGAATCTCTCCTTCCGCTTCCTTGATCGACCTTCACCCCTCACTTACATTTGCATGCACTACACTACCACATATATCGGGAGGACAGTCGGTAGCTTAGAGTTGGTGGCGGCTTAGACAGTGCCCTGCGGGGGCAGAGATTTGTAGGGGCAATTGCCCCGCAAGGCGAATTGTATTCGGCGAAGGATCTCTGCATTCAGTGCGGAAGGTACATCGCCACTTCTCCGGAGAGAATATTCGCTACACAAACGGGACTAATGACCGTTAGCAATTGACATGCCACGATTCATAAATCAATCAATCAATCAGTCAATCAATCAATGGGCACGAAGATGCCCATTAGAAGATTATTTAGAAGAAGAGGAAGCAGAAAGGGGAGAACACTTCTTTCTTCTTCTTCTTCTTCTTCTTCTTCTTTCTTCTTCTTCTTCTTTCTTCTTCTTCTTCTTCTTCTTCTTTCTTCTTCTTCTTCTTCTCCTTGTTCTCCTTTTCCTTCTTTTCCTTCTTTTCCTTCTTTTCCTTCTTTTCCTTCTTTTCCTTCTTTTCCTTCTTTTCCTTCTTTTCCTTCTTTTCCTTCTTTTCCTTCTTTTCCTTCTTTTCCTTCTTTTCCTTCTTTTCCTTCTTTTCCTTCTTTTCCTTCTTTTCCTTCTTCTCCTTCTTTTCCTTCTTCTCCTTCTTCTCCTTCTTCTCCTACTTCTCCTTCTTCTCCTACTTCTCCTACTTCTCCTACTTCTCCTACTTCTCCTACTTCTCCTACTTCTCCTACTTCTCCTACTTCTCCTACTTCTCCTACTTCTTCTTGTTCGATTGTGCCATACATTGATTAGTGCGTAAGGTAGTCTTCAGAAGCCCCTAGCGCCTTCTTGTTAGACTTGTCCTGAGCGAGTATGCCTAAGGTAGTTTGTCATTGCTTCCTCAACGGGCGCTAGTGCGCCAATTTTGACGTTTGATTTGAATACCAGATAGCGCAGACCAAGATACAGTATCCGCAATCTTATCCATCGTATCTCCTCATTATTGACTACAAATTTTTATAAAAAGTCTGGATTTGAATCACAGCACTTGTTAGTGGTAAACTAGCACTTTGAGTGCAGCGGTAAATACGAGTAACCTATTTCAAAGCTCAAGTGGAGAATGTATTTAGAAATTCAAGGATCATTCATTAGAAAAAAATTCAAGAACAAATTTGTTTCAAGGTTCATTCATTTATGTCGAATATATGATCCAAAACCCAATTCTTTCAGGATGTACTCATTTGGAAAATTATTTTTCATGAAGCTAGGTTGATTTATTCTGAAAAGTTATTAAGGACCAGTTGCTTCAAAGACGATTTATTTTATATAAGAGAGAAATCGGTAATATAACAAGCATATTTTGGTGCAAACCTTCCTCGTTTTCTTTTGAAGAATGACACAGATGCAGTGTCCCAGCGGTTCCGAAGCTGACAGGTCTTTGAACCGGTCTACGTGAGTCCGAATCTCGTTCCACATAAACAGGCTGAACGTGCTATGTGCTGACTCGGCAACTACCTGGTTTCTTCCTTTGACTAGGTCTTTTAGAGGTTAGGAAATCGCTTTTATCATGGCTCATGGGCGACGTACTAGCTTTCCGGGGTTTGGTCCCGGATTCGATTCCCGACCAAGGCAAAATAGTTTCAGTTTCTGTAGCTGTGAGACGAAGAAAAGCTCAGGCAAGCGGATTTCGCTAGTTTCGGTGAAAGGAACACGTCATATTCGCCAGATATCTCTCTTCCCCCCCCCAAGCGTGACAATTAAACTAGGCGCAGGCATGGGGGACATTGTTAGCTGTCCGGCCAAGTTGAGCTATATAATAGTCCAAACTAAATTTGGACTAAAATACCAAATATATACAATACAAAATTCATTTTCTGGATTATATAGGCGATAGTTAATTATATCGGCAAATATCATGCAGACTCTTATTAGCGTTCTGTAGCAATATGTTCATTCATGTAGCAGTTTTTACGCTCCCGAGCGCACTATTTGCATATTTGCATACTGCGCTGTACACTGAAGATGCAGAGATTAAGTGATTGATTATGTTTTTGATTATTATTAATAATTGGAGCGCGTCAATACCTACGGTCTTCACTCACATTAGTGTAGTGCACGTTTTTTTATCACGTAAGGTGACGGCGGTCTTCCACTGGATGGCGAAATCCGGCGCCGACTTACATGTCCGCTTGTGGGATTTCCCCCGTCCAGGTATCTCCCTACCCTTGGTCACCACCGTAGCAGGGACAGTTCTAAGCTCCCTACTGGTCCTCCGACATGTATTGTAGTGCAGAGCATGTAAGAGGTGAAGATTGGTTAAGGCAGAGGAAAGATAGATCACGGACTGTCCATGGCTCGTTTGCTAGGGTACATTCACCTGGTGTTGATCGAAGAAAACATGAAAAACTACCGATCAGAGCAGCCGTCAGCTATAATTCTCCCCCAGACAGCGGGTGAATTCCACTTAACTAATGAATAAGTAAAAAGAAGTGATTTTCCACAATAAGAAATTGTTGATTAAATTTTTGTGTTGTTTTATAGTGGAGGAATACTTATTTTCACATATCCATTTGTATTTCTACAAGATTTGTGCAGTAACCACAGAATTTACATAACTGCTGTGGAAAATCCTCCACCGCCGTAACTGGAACCCTCGGACTTCCCAGTCGTTGCAGAGACCGCGACAATGCTGACATTGAGCTGATTAATTGATTAGTGATTGATGGTGCGTCAACTGTTAAGGCCATTAGTCCCATATGTGTAGTGCATGTACTTTCCTCGAGGCGGCGGTGATCTTCCCCCAATGAATGGTGAGATCCGGCGCCGACCTACCGTCGGCTAAAGGGTTTTCCTAACCAGCTATCTCCCACCAGCGGGGCACCGCCTCAATGAGAGCAAATTCAAAGCTCCCCACTGATCTTCCTACATGTGTTGTAGCGTAGAGCGTGTTAGTGTAAGTGTGTGTTAAGGGGTGAGGATGGGACAAGAAAGATGAAGGAAATATCGCGCGCGGTTCGTTTGTTAGAGTACTGCTTCGGCATTTGCCTGGCTTCCAAATAGCGACTGAATTTGACCTACCTAACAAGGTAGTGTCGAAAATGCTGCCACCATCGGGACTCGGGTGAGAGGCACTGCAGTGAAACAGTTGATGCACTGAGCCACCTCTCAAAATCCTGTTTCAACGCCGATGATTCCAGTTAAATCATCGAGCTCATTCAACTTTTAATCAACACGAAGAACTGGACAAGTATTAAGAAGATTCGAAGGGTTTGTCACCCTTTTCGACCTAGGAACGAAGACCGACGCGGAATAGATAGATCTCATGTAGAGGCTGATCTGGACCATCTATGTAGCTACTGCAGAAAATCCGCCTCTCTCGGGACTCGACCTGACGTCCTCCCGGTCAGAGGGACTGCAGTGATATCAGTTGATGTCACTGAGTCATTCGAGCCCTGAGACACTTCTCCCAGTCGGGACCCGAACCTACGACCTCCCACTAAGAGGGACTGCAGTGACATCGGGACTCAAATCTACGACCACCTGGTCAGGAGGATGCAGTGATGCCCTGATCCACCTCTCCTGGTCGGAACTCAAATCTACGACCTCCCTGTCAGAGGGACTGCAGTGACATCAGTTGATGCCCTGAGCCACCTCTTCCGGTCGGGACTCGAACCTACGACCTTCTGGTCACAGGGATTTCAATGAAATCAGTTGATGTCTTGATCCACCTCTCGCGGTCGGGACTCAAATCTACGACCTCCTGGTGACGAGGACAGTAGTGATGCCCTGAGCCACATCTCCTGGTCGGGACTCGAACCTACGACCTGCCCGTCAGAGTCAACGCAGTCTGTGTTGCCTGTGAGCAGAAGTCGGCGGCTGCGAGGTCTTGTTCAGTGCTTCCGCGAAGCGCGTCGTGAACCCACGACCGGCAGAGCTACAATTGCGCGGGGCCGGCCTCCAGGCAGCCTCCTGCGCCCGTGCGCCACTTCGCAACCGCCTCGCCAACACGCCGCTTGGGAGCGCGGCCGAGCGCGCTCTAAACAATAGAGGGCGACACACGTCTGGGACCCCCTTTTCATTCGACTTTACTTATTACTAGCAAAATACCCAGCGTTGCCCGGGCTTTCTTCATATTCAATCCTTGCGAATGAGAGAAAATACCAATTTTATATAAACCATGGTATTATTAAACCATTTTTATATAAACCATGGTGCCGACCTGGATGGCCGAGGTGGCTAAGAGCGAGTACCGACTCAGCGCTTCGGTCCGAAGGGTCGCGGGTTCGAGTCCCGCCTTGGGCATGGCTGTTTGTCCCTTGACTTTGTGTGTGTGTTGTCGTGGAGGGCCTCGCGTTCTGCTGACCCCAGATCAGAGGAGCCCGCAAGTGTTTGTCTAGTGTATGGTCGAATATGCGTCCCTTCGGGACGTAAAGGGCAACCGGCTGTCGGCTGGATAAAAACCCTAGGAAAAAAAACAAACCATGGTAATAATTTAATACTATTATTTTCAACGTAATTGGTTGAAATTTTAATAGAATACTATAATTTTCTTTCATTTTATTTTACAACGCATTGCTATTAGATGAATTTTTTTAATCTTGCGCACCGCTTTTGACCTCTAGCGAAAAAAATTAGGGACCAGTTTTGCTGCAGCACTACTGGGCTCTGGAGGAATATATTAGAAACCACGTGTTCTGAGCGAGAGGCGAAAAATTGTCACGGTGTATGTAGAAACATATTATTTAAATTATTTATTTTCCGCATTTGGGTTGGGTTAGTCTTTACCAAATTTTGCAAGGACACTGCAACAATTCCGAAGAAAAGCCTGTCAAAATTTCATGTATATTTATACGCTACTTTTTTGGTATCGATGTCAGTCAATAATCGATCCCAGTTCAACGGGAGCGGACTCTAGCTTTTCAGCTAGGTCGAATTCAGTCGCTGTCTGGAGGGGAATTCTAGTTGCCGGCCGCTCTCATCGATAGTGTTCCGTACTTTCTCCGATCAACACCAGGCGAATGCCGGAGTAGTACTCTAAAATTCGGTCCACGTATCGCGAACGATTTTTCCTTCCTCTTCCTTGTCCTATCCTCACCCCTTACACACACACACACACACACACACACACACACACACACACACACACACACACACACACCCCTACACTAATATGCACTAGACTACCACACATGCTGTGTGACCGGTCGGGAGCTTAGAGCTAGTCCCTGCTGGAGCGGTGAGCCGCTGGTGGAAAATAGCTGGTTGGGGAAAAACCCGTCTGCCGAAGGTAGGTTGGCGCCGGATCTGGCCATCCAGCGGGGGATGATCACCGCCATCTCCCGAGGAAAAAAACACGCATCACACTTACAGGACTAATGACCATAGTAGTTGACGCGCCCGAAATTTGTTTGTTTTTTTCTCCCTTTCAAAATTCAAAATGTATTGCTTATTTATCCTTGAAAATAGATTTTATTACACGGGAGGTTTTTTTTCTCCCTTTCAAAATTCAAAATTTAAGTAGTATATGACTTAGTGTAGGGATCACAGAATTTTGAAAATGTGCACACAATTCACTTTTCCCCATAGCACGTCATACGCAGTTTTTAACTGTTTTTTGACGTAAAATAAATAAATAAATAAATAAATAAATAAATAAATAAATAAATAAATGAATAAATAAATGAATAAATAAATGAATAAATAAATGAATAAATAAATGAATAAATAAATGAATAAATAAATGAATAAATGAATGAATAAATGAATGAATAAATGAATGAATAAATGAATGAATAAATGAATGAATAAATGAATGAATAAATAAATGAATAAATAAATGAATAAATGAATGAATAAATGAATGAATAAATGAATGAATAAATGAATGAATAAATGAATGAATAAATGAATGAATAAATGAATGGATAAATAAATGGATAAATAAATGGATAAATAAATGGATAAATAAATGGATAAATAAATGGATAAATAAATGGATAAATAAATGGATAAATAAATGGATAAATAAATGGATAAATAAATGGATAAATAAATGGATAAATAAATGGATAAATAAATGAATAAATAAATGAATAAAATCAGTAACAACCAAATCAACCAATCGGCGCGTGGCAAGGATTTGGGCAACGACCTCCCTGGGTGCAGACGGGCAGTGGATCCCGCACGGCGGACGCGCGGTGACCTTGAGGTGGTAACGGGACCTGGAGTAGCCCGGCGCGCCGCTTTGCGGTCAATGAACAGGCGCCCGACTCCCGCACGGCTCCCCCCCGGTGCGGCAGCGCGGCTCCGAGGAAAGTGCGAGTGTTCGCTGGCCCCGGGGTCACAGCGACGGGGGCTGCCAGGAGGCGCGTCAGGCGGGCACAGCCGAGCCAGCACGCCACCACGAAACAGTTTTTTTTTTTTTTTTGGTTATTTAAGGTCGCATCAACATCTTAGGTCATTAGCGACCACTATTCCTGTTAACGGTATGGTAACTATGTGGATGAAACGATATGGTGATTGATGATAGGGGGTGAAAGGACGAACACAAATACAACCATGCCCGAGGCGGGACTCGTATCCGCGACCCTTCGGTCCGAGATCACTACGACACTACTGCCTTAGCGATCTCGGCCACCGGGCCGGCAACGAAACAGTATTGAATCGAATCGCATCGATTTGATGCCTTAAGTTACGCGGCGAGACTCAGGCCATGAGACCTGCTCTTCCGTCTGATCACAAAGTACATAATTGACTGTTTAGAATAATGTTAGTTTCATCTTAATCCTATAATTGAGGAGCAAACATTCAAAAGGTGACGTGTCCATTTGGCAAAAATTGAGTTATTTTCTTATTTTGCCTATAATTTTATTTCCAGAAGAAAAAAAGATTTCTTACAATACATTAATTTTTACTCTATTTGTTGAGTTAATGACGGAATTGAAACGTGTAAAATTTGTGCAATATTTTTCATTTTTATGGGAAAAAGAATGAAATGGACATGTCACGTTTTGAATGTTTGCTCCTCAATTCTAAATACTTCAACATTCCAAATAAATACAATGGTGCGTAAAGGGAATATGGCGGGAGCGATACATTGCGCATGCGCAGTAGAGCTATCCTCGCATACTATCGCTGTTCAGAAAACATCGGGTAGCCTAATTCGAACAAGTGATTGTAATCACTTATTCTGAAAAGACTTACTCTGTACAGAGGTTTCCAAATTGTTGGTCTATGTATTTTTTCTTTGACTTAAGGGTGGATGTGTTTGGTGAAAAATGTCTATTTTTGTATTTTTGAGAGTAAAATTTACTCTTTAATACATTTTAACATAATTTACTCTTTAGAATGATTTTAGTTTCGTCTTACAATTGTAAATATTTCAGCATTTCAAATGAATACAATGGTGCGTAAAGAGGACATGGCAGCGGTACTGTAAATTCAGCAAAAGTCCCGTAAGTGTCGTGCATTTTTTTATCGCGGGAGATGGTGATCATCCCCCCCCCCCTGGGACGGCGACTGAGGTTGGCAGGCATTTTCTCCAACCAGGTATCTCCCATAAATGTCGAGAGACCAGTCGGGAGCTTAGGGCTTGTCCTGACTGAGGCAGTGAGTGATAACTGTTTGGGGAAAATGCCCGCAAATCGCAGCAGGTCGGCGCCGGATCTCGCCATCCAGCGGTGAAAGATCACAGCCATGTCCCAGCGATAAAAATGCACTACACATACGTGACTTTATGAGCACTTTACGCACCATTGTATTCATTTGGAATGTTGAAGTATTTACAATTGTAGGATTAAGTCGAAACTCACATCATTCTAAAGAGTATATTATGTATAATTTTATTCTTAAAAAAACAAAAATCGACTTTTTTTATCTAACACCCCTATTCTTAACTGCCCTAAAGTCAAAGAAACAATACTTAGTCCTATAATTTGGACACCTCTGTACAGAGTAAGTCTTTTCAGAATAAGTGATTACAATCACTTGTTCGAATTAGACTACCCGATGCTTTCAGAACAGCGATATTATGCGAGGATAGATCTACTGCGCATGCGCAATGTATGGCTTGCGCTTTAACGTGCATCGAGACCACATATCTCGCGCGAAGTCTACTGGTTAAACTGTCACACACCCTCAATCTGAATGGAATGTTCTCGGATTTATTTGGGTCTTCGAATATGCGATTGAAGATGTTCATTTACAACTATAAACTACATGTCTGAATAGGGGCAAAGGAAATCCCGTGAATCATCCGAGATATTTAGATCAACTTTGACATTTCAATAAAATTTTACATATTTGTTCATCATAGCTCAAACGAACGTAGGAAATCGATTCCAGTAATTTGCGCAGTGCGTATGTGTAAAATTTCACTAAAAAAAGTAGACTTTGCAATCCTTAAACATGAAGATTAAGAAATAACGCCATATTTTTTTAAATATTTCTCTGTTATATATGTTAATATGAAGTTGTGATAAAGAATAAACACCGTCAACAGACTCTGATCATTTTGACGTTGTGAAAAGAAAATGCTTGAAAAAATAAAGTAAACATGGTACAAAAAACAGAAAAAACCCATTGTCATTTGCTGTTTGTATTTAATTCTTCAAGTAATACAATAGTTAAGTTGCTTTTGGCTAGTGACCTATATTACCAAATCATTCTTGCGTCAAATAACCAACAGTAAAATTGCTTTTGGCTAGTAAAAATATGAACAAATCATTCTTGCATCACAGTTGACTATATTTTTACGCAAGGAATAACAGATGTCCTCGCATACTTAACGTGTCGCCTACTACAGTACGATCTCAAGGATCCCGAGGAAGATCCAGATGGCCGTGGATGTGGGCAACTCGTACAGGCGATCCTGCGGCACGCCACGTCCTCTGTGAGACAATGGTCTTGTGCAGCGCCGACCTACGAACCGAGCAGGCGCACAGTGGGTTAGAACAGTTCTTTTAGAGAGCAACAAACACTATTTTCTTTATTATATTATTCCCTCTGTCTTTCACACGTGTACACGCACCAGCACAAACTCACACTACGTTTAACCTGTCCGTATCTGACTCTGTTGGGCCAGTTAGTCATACGGTCTGTCGCGCCTTTACTCTCTCTTCCCATCTATATTATTTTGTCTTCCTTTCTCTGTTTTTCTCAGACATTCTTTGTCTCTGAATCTCTGTCTCCCTGTCTCTGACCCTCTCTCTCTTCTTCTCCCCCCTTGCTTTCTCACACGTTCTACCGTCGACTCTGCTCTTCTGTTTCAACTATTGTTAAAACATTGTTTCCCCTTGCTTCTGTTCACGAACTGTTGTTTTTTTCTCTGCCGCCTTTTAACTCTCCGGCGTCTGAATCTCTCACTTTCTCTCTCTCTCTCTCTCTCTCTCTTTCTTTCTTTCTTTCTTTCTCACTCTGCGTGAATCTTTCTATCTTTGCCAGTGCCTCTTTATCTGTTTCTCTATTTTTGTGATTCTCTGTGCCTGAGACTCTGTTTCTCTCTCTTTGTCCGTGTGTCTCCTTAGCTGTCTCGGCTTGTGTCTCTCTTTGTGCCCTAGTACACTTGATTCTCTCTTTGTGTCCTAGTATCTCTCTCCCTCTGTGTGTGTGTGTGTCTCTCGCGCTCTATTGTCTGTATGTCTCTTTGTATATCTCTTTATTTTTCCATCTCTGTCTCTCCCTCTCTCTTTCCCTCTCCATCACTCTTCCTGTATCTCTCTTTTTCTGAGTTTTTCATGGCCTGTGTGTACTTCTCTCCCCCCTCTCTCTCTCCTGTGTGTCTCTTTTTCTGTCTCTATTTTTCGGTGTCTGAGTGCCTTTCTTTCTATCCGTCTTTCTTTGCTCAGGTGACTCTTTGCCTATATCTCTCATTGCCTCTCTCTCTCTCTCTCTCACTCTCTATCTCACTCTCTCTCTCTCTCCTGTGTGTCTCTTCTTCTGTCACTATTTTTCGGTGTCTGAGTGTCTTTCTTTCTATTTGTCTTTCTTTGCCCAGGTGATTATTTGCCTATATCTCTCATTGCCTCTCTCTCTCTCTCTCTCTCTCTCTCACACTCTCTCTCTCTCTCTCCTGTGTGTCTCTTCTGTGTGTCTCTATATCTCTCATTGCCTGTCTCTCTCTCTCTGCCTGCATCTCTTTCTCCGTGTGACCCATTGCGCGCGCGCGCGTGTGGGTCTGTCTCCGTTCCGCCGCCTGGGCCACGTGCTGGCCCAGTGCGCAGCTGCGGCGGCGGGGCTGTGCAGAGCGCCAATTACGGGCAGCGCGCGTTGGCCAATGGGCGGCCACACCTGCGCCGCTGCGCCGGCAATCCACGCGGCGGTTGCGCACTCCGACGCCGCACACGTCACCTCGCGCGCGCACACACACACACACACACACACACACACACACACACACACACAACAGCGCGCACACACAGACACACACAGACACACACAGACACACACAGACACACACAGACACACACAGACACACACAGACACACACAGACACACACAGACACACACAGACACAGACACACACAGACACAGACACACACAGACACACACACAGACACACACAGACACACACAGACACACACAGACACACACAGACACACACAGACACACACAGACACACACAGACACACAGACACACACAGACACACACAGACACACACAGACACACACAGACACACACAGACACACACAGACACACACAGACACACACAGACACACACAGACACACACAGACACACACAGACACACACAGACACACACAGACACACACAGACACACACAGACACACACGGACACACACAGACACACACAGACACACACAGACACACACAGACACACACAGACACACACAGACACACACAGACACACACAGACACACACAGACACACAGACATACACAGACACACACAGACACACACACACACACACAGACACACACACAACAGCGCGCGCGGGGAGACCGCCTCTTCCCCCTTGCGCGGCCCGCGAGAAAGTTGGCTGATTACTGATTGATGGATCTGACCCTGAGGACCTTGGTTCGAGTCCCCGATGGCGGGATTTTCGGCACTACCTTGTCAGCTAGGTCGAGTTCAGTCGCTGTCGGGAGGAGAGTTCTAGCGGTCGGCTGCTCTGATCGGTAGTTTTCCGTGGTTTCTCCGATCAACATCAAGTGAATATCAGAGTAGCACCGTAACAAACGAACCGTACGCGATCTTTCCTTCCGCTTCCGACTCGTATCCTCACCACTTACTTACACACACTTACACTAACATGCACTACACTACGACACATGTCGAGAGACCGGTCGGAAGCTTAGAGCTTGTCCCGGCTGGGGCGGTGCGTCGCTGGTGGGAGATACCTGGTTGGGGAAACTCCGCTAGTCAACGGTAGGTTGGCGCCGGATCTGGCCGTCTTGCAGGGGAAGATCACCACCACCTCCCACGATAAGCAAGTAATACACTTACGGGACTAATGTCCTTAGCAGTTATTTCGCACAGAATTACTAAGAATCAATCAATCGATGGATATATTCATTGATTGATTTATTATTGACTCCGGGCACGCAACTTCTCTGGTCATTAGTCCCGTGGTGTAGCGAATGTTTTACCATGGAAGGTGGCGTTGTTCTTCCCTCGCTAGATGGTGAGATCCGTCGCCGACCTACATGCGCGGTCAGCATGAACGGTTTTCCCTATCCACGTATCTCCTTCCAGCCGGGCACCACTCTTGCTAGGACACGCTCTGAGCTCTCGACTGGTGTGGTGCATAGTGCATGTCAGTGTAGGTGTGTGTGTGTAAGGGGTGAGAATAGAACAAGGAAGAGCAAGGAAAGATACCGTGTGGTCCGTGGCCCGTTGTTAGGGTCCTGCTGCGGCATTTGCCTGGTGTTAATAGGAGAAAGCACGGAAAACTCCGACCTGGGCAGCCAGCCGCTAGAATTCTTTTCCAGACAGCGGCTCAATTAGACTTAGCTGCTTCGCTAATCGAATGGTGCTAACAAAGCAGTGAAGTAAGTTGCTGCCTCAGTTTGATGAAATAACATAATTTATAACCAGCACCCGTTGAGAACTCAAATTAGTTGTTCTAGAACAGCCCCTACTTTCTCGTATTATTTTTAAGAGAAATGTAATACACTAGTTGAACCCTGTAATATGTTTCCAGTCCGCATAAAATATGTGGTAGGGTCGGGGCGCAAACGTAAGAACTTAGGTTGCGAAGGTGACGTCTCAACCCATTGAGATAACATTTCATGCTAGAATCGAAGCCCTGTCTTAAATAGTTGGATTTTTCATTTTATAAAACAATATTTTATCGAAAATTGAACTCTCCAATTTTTATAAGCGTGCTTTGATACATTCGTGCAAAATATTGGATATAGATTTGAGAAAATTTCGTAAATGTCGTTGGGATTTCACGTGAAGTACCCCCCAAAATAAAAATGTCTGTTTGAATGTGCCGCGATATCAGTCAAGTCTACTGTGGAATATTAAACTTAGCGAAAATCTTTGAACAGTTTTGACGTCAGTGCTGCCCGCAGGCAGGCAAACGGACTCACAGTCAGATGTTTTGCCGAATAACTCTTTGCTGGTATCAAGGTTCCACAAAACGTGAATTTTGACTACGCAATGTATTAGAGGAATCATTTATTACATATTGAAAGAAAAATCAACCTTTTCGATGTAAGGGACCTATAAACATTGTTGAAAAATGGTACTTTTCACTGTTGCATTATAATACTTTCTCTACAATACGTAGAATATTTCCCGATATTACGTCTGCAGATTCTTGTATGTGCGAGAAAGTAAAAATCGTCTGAAGGCAGTGAAGCTATATTGAAGTCTAGAGGCCTGCTATGTGTTGTGTGGCGGGAGTCTTCTGTCGGGTACTTCAAGCTCTGATTGCGCGTCGTGTCAGTGGTTCTGTAGGTCGCAGGCTGAGTGGCTGCGGTGGCGAATGCCAAGTTTCTCTTTAGCTGCGGGCATGACACTAGGAGAAGGCTATTACAATGAACTCTCTCAGCAGAGAAGACGACCACAAGAGAAGTTCACCATGAAACACAGTGTAGCAATACGTATTTCCTACGGTACGGTCAAAATGATCCGCGATCGGTCGAATTCTCCTTTGGGTGAACACAACCAAATATTACAAACGCTCACAATAGCAAAGGCATGATCGCACTGCTTCTGACGCGATCTGACAACCACGGTGCAACGTCGAAATTGGTAGGACGGTATCAAATGAAAGTTCATTATTCATTCGGCCGATTGATTGATTGATTGATTGATTCGTGATTTCGGGCGCGCCAACTGTGGGTCACTAATCCCGTAAGTGAAGGCCATGCTTTTTCCTCGGGAAGTGGCGGATATCTTCCACTCGATGGTGAGTGAGATCCTGACCCCGATCTACCTGATGCGTTGCCCCCAGCCAGGTATCTCCCACCATTGGGGCCCTGTTTCGACCGGTACAAGTTCAAAGCTTCCTATTGATCTCCCGGCAGGTGTGGAAGTGTAGTGCGTGTAAGTCTAAGTGTGTATAAGGGGAGAGGATAGGACAAAGAATGGGAAAGAAAGATTGCGCACTGCCCATGGTCTGTTTATTACCGTACTGCTCCGGCATTCTCCTGGTGTTGATCGTATTAACCACAGTAAACTACCAATCAGAGCTGCTGGCCACTAGAATTCTCCTCCAGACAGCGGCTGAATTCGACCCAACTGTCCAGCTGGTGTTGAAAATCCTGACACAGTCGGGACTCGAACTTAAAACCTCCCGATCAGAAGCAGTGCAGTACCATCAGACGATGCCCTAAACCACCTCCCTGGTCAACTCTTCGAAATGACAGTATGAAATTTCAAAGAAATATAAGATATACGTTTCTGATTGTTTCTGCCGAACACGAACTTATCCGGAACTTAGCCGAATCTCTCCATCCAGCGAGCGGTGGTATACCACCATCCCAACGAATTAAAACATCCACAACAATAAAGGGAATAAAGCCTATATAACTTGACGTGCGCGTAAACATGAATCAATCAATCAACTGATTGTTGTGACACCATGCAGATGTAACGTAACGCTGCATTTGCCTTACTCACGGAGTTATGGTGATAACTAGACATCGGATGTTTAGGCACTAAAAAATCGACTTTTAGGCGCCTAAAAAGGCACTGAAAACGTCAAGAATAAGGAGAAAAAAGGCACTGTCATAAGTTACATACACAATAAAATTGAAAACTTGGAATTTTTGTCTATATTATTTTGTAAACTTAAATGCACAAAACCAGTTCGTATATTTTAATGTAAAGCTCGATTTACATATTTACAACTCTTCTATACTTAATCTTAATAGTTTCCATTAACCAGTAATATTTACATATTACCAGTAACTTTTAAAGGATCACAATTTCAAATTTGTGATGACTGGGAGACAAAATGAGTTTGAATGCGGAGAAGGATATCTGAACGATGTGACTGGTATATATTTTAGCAGTCCAACACTAGCAACACTAAACCCTTCTGGGAACTTTCCACTTAAAATTTCGGTTTCCATTTATTTTCCACTTACAATTTCGGTTTTCTCGGTGTATTGTCAATCGTCCATGTTCTCAGATCATGGCTGGTATTTATGAAATAGGGAAATGGAGAAAAATCAGATGGTATACTTTCAGGAATTCTCTCGTAATTTTAAATTTCAAGACGTGAGTTGAAGGTTTCGCAATGAATGGTCACATTGGACCATCGCCGATTTTCCGATATCTTAGCATTGTATATAAATATAATAAATAAAAGGCAAAAAAAGTCCTAAAAAAGGTATTTATGCAAAAAAAGGCATTTATGCTAAAATAAGCAAAAATAAGCATTATAAAACTTCGTCATTTGTCATCATTTGTCAGGATTCGTGCACATATATTATCAGCCTTTAAATGAGTTCTCTAGAAAAAAATAGGCATTTCCCTAAACATCCGATGTCTAGTGATAACCAATGTCTTCGTAATTATATCGATCGCTGAAATTTCTAGAGACTTTGCACAGTGAGAAGAATTTTGGATTGTTGTTGTTTCTGTATAACTGTAATGTAAAATATATTAAAGTAATTATCATGCACGCACATGATATTTAATGTACATTAGGTTACAAGAGTCAAAGATTCATGGTCCTATCTGGAAGAAATGAATGAATAATCTTGGTAGACTTGTGATTATGAATATATAATATGAATGCTGACGAGGCATAATGAGATTCTGGGAAAACAGGAAAAGCTCTACATTAAATCTACATTGATTTTAATTCAAGCATTAAATTAATATACAAATGTATTAATATATTTTAATTAAATGTTTCATTTTGTTTCATGTACATTAATACATCAATCTACATTAAATTTAATGACATTTCGGACAGTGAACCACTTTTCAGTCTCTGTGCATGCGCAGTTCGACATGTACAAAAGTGGTGTACGCCAAGGTTCTTTAATGTGTGCAAATCATTTTTATTTTTACTGAATCAGTCACAGATCTCGTTCACTATCCGTCAACTGTGGTGATCACCAACGTCTTCAGATTTAAAGCTTGCGCAGCAGAGTCGAAAGTCTCTCAATAAACGTCACTTTCAATCTCGGATCAGAAAAACCCTTTCTCGATTGCAGTGCTAAATCTGCTAGTGTAGCAGATGACATGCGTACATTACACCGTGTATCGGTATTCGCCTGCACACCGGCGGAAGAGCGGCAGACCATGCCCCTCACCCTGAGGGATCCGATTTCGAAAGGGGCCACTTACCCTTTGGTAATAAAACAAATTTTTGTTTCCGCAAATACGAGCAATTTCTTATTTCGCCTTTTTCAAGTTGATTACAAACCGTATGAATAGTTCAACGTAAATCAATTGCGTTTGTTAATGGAATCATTATTTATAATTTCATTCTTACAGTATGTTTATTACTGGAGATATGTGTCATAAGTAAGCACAAAAGAATTAATGGGAAGAGGGAGCCAGAATTGTACATGTTTTCCTTCTGCTGTGTGCTTACTCTCCCTCTATTTTTAAACGTTTTTCCCCAAAGCTGGTGACTTTTAATAATGTTCGGAGAAATCTTACCGCCACATTATTATGTAGAGGCTCTCCATTTTTTATCTTTAAATTAACGAAACTGATGTGAATTTATCAGTTCTGTACTTTTTTGTTTCTTATTTAAATTGTCTCTACAGTTGAGGTCTTTGTACGTCATATGTTGGTACGTATTGATATAATGTATTCTTGGCACAAATATTGGATAATTAAATTGTCTGGAATAAACGTATTATCTCTTTGAAACATTGTATCGTATTTTTGTTCCGTAAGGCCTGAGGTATTCAAATATTTCGGGAAGTTAACTCTTCCGTACTGGTTACGCGAGTAGCGGTTTTGAGAAGATAGGGACGCCTTGGTACGAAAGAAGGATACAACGTTTCGTTCTTTGAACAGCTCGGTCAATGAGCACTCAGGCCCTGCACTAGAAGACATTGAGAAGGCAATTGAATGGTGCTCAGAGGGGATATTTCTTAAATTATGACAACTAAGTACACACCTTAGGAAATAATTTTGGGGGGTTTTGACATACATTGTTTTTATTTCTTAAAAGCGCCGATATTCTCCGTTATTTAACTGTTTACTTTCGATATATTCAATAAAATATGTTTGTATCGTGTAGTGAATGACGTACTTGGCTCACACAGACCAGTTTAACGAAAGTTTGAGTAATAGCGATGAGATTCAACGAGTGTAGGGAACATGTTTTACATTCAAGAAATGTATTAGTTGCTAAAATATGAATAAAAATCCATTATAGTTTTAAATAATTGTAAGAAAAGTAATAGAATTGAATGAAAGATTGTAACCCTTCGTTTGTGCGTGCATTTATTTCAGTTTTGTGAGAAAGAGTTCTATTTTTATTTGAAAACGCTTTCTTGATTAACGTAATTGGAATTGTCTTGTATGGGCACACTAATTTAAACAAGACCTTGCCCTTCATATTCCCCAGTCATATAACCATGCTTATCTAAACACTTGTTTAAACTGAACACCAAAGCATCGGTGCCATCGAAAGAAGAAATCTGTGTGTCTGGCGGAAGTCTCTGAAAAAAAGACTTCATGGTTTGCTGAAGATGTGTATCGGTTGTGAATCGCCTATCTCCCCATGTTCCCCTTTAATAGTGCAAAGAGAAGGAAATCGCTGGGTGATCAAGCCAACAGCATACTTATTTCAACGCTACACTTAACTATCGCGGCGACCAAGAAAATAAATATGTCTCCGTCGGAAGACTCTAAAAGATGTTTTCATGGTTTGCTGAACATCTGTATCAATTGCGAATGGCCTCGCTCTTAGGATCTCCTTCAATCGTCCAAAGATAAGGAAACTTTTCTGGGTGCGAGATAGAGCCATCAGAACATTTTTTTTATTTCTCTTTCCTATCCTCTCGCATCTGTCCTAAAATCCCCCAGATTCCCTCAGCCGTGCATTTCAAAATCGGAAAACAAAATCCTCAATATTCAATGATTCTTGACCCGATATAATTATCTGTCTGCTGGTTATTGAGATTGGGTCACAAGAAAGAAAAGACACATTTTACATTGCCGACGTTTCGGCCGTATATTTGGCCTTCATCAGGGCTAGAGAACAGATAAAATATTTATATACAAAGATATGTACAGTACATCACTTAGATCTATAGTTGCAGTTGAACAATTGATTATGAACAGAATAATTTATTATATTTGTTTACCTGTAATATTCTTAGTAAATACGTTATACATTCTAAACGTCCTTATCGCCTAAGTTGTTCAATATTCTATAAATTATAACAATTTTGATTGAGATAGGCATTTTTAAACGTGCTGTGCAACCGCTTCTGTTGGCGCATGTAATGCTATATCACTGGTTATCACTGGTTGGCATCACTGGTTGCCATCACTGCGGAAAAAAACACCACAGTTACTGTCGGAGTAGAGAGAGAAGCTAGAGGAGCAAACATTCAAAACGTGATAAGTCCACTTCACACTTTGCTAATAAAAATTAACAATGTAGCCCAAATATTGCACTTTTCAACGCTATTTAACTCAACAAATAAAGGACTACTTAGTTTATTGTAAGACATCTTACATTTCTGTTTGGAAATAAAATTCTAGGTAAAAACAACAGAAGAACTCAATTTTTGCCAAATGTACATGTTACCTTTTGAATGTTTGCTCCTAATGTTCTTGAACCCTCCCTGATCATCATGTACCCGATATGGCTTCGCACATTTAATCCGCGTGCACTCAATGTAATTCATCTGCTAATAATGTTTCTTAAACAATGTTAACATAGTTCACTGTACCTTCAATGTATCGTACTCGGCTGCTGAGAGCCGTGGGGCCAAGCAGAAATAAATAAAAGAACATTTTTTACGGTACTTCTTGTGGGAGAGAGTGCGTTCACCAGGCCATTAATAGGGCTTCATGGGGCGTTGTGCAAGACTGATAGACGAGTCAGCTTCCCACCGTGTCTCCGAAAAGACAGAACAATCCTCTCTATACAATGTGCTAAGTATAGACGATTTTGGCATTTTATAAGAAATCTGTCTGTCTGTATTTGGCGGGACAGTCCGCGTACGGGTCATGGCCTACCAGCAGCGTCCCGGACTCGCGGCCATGGGTGAAAGGGGTACGTGTGGTTAGCACGAAGACATCCCCATTGTATTCTGGTCTTCACAACCTGATAAGTGAGTTTTATCATCGTCACACAGCAACATATACTCGGACATTGCAAGGAAAACGCACATTATAATCTTGCCCGAACGGGAATCGAACCCTGGGCCGCGTCATGGAAAGCGAGTACTCTGATCAATGAACTAAACCGCAAGAGCTTATAAGTAAACACTGACACATAAGTGGGCTGTTGTGGGGTAGACAAACTACTCGCTAGTAATGATGTTTATATAAGCCCATTGAATCCGTATAAAGGCAAGGTCCTTCTGTCCGAACACAGGTGTGGTTCTGCTTATCTCTTGAGATGAACCAATCCTTAAGAGATCTCGCTAGTAATACTCCTTGAAAAAATAATTGAAAGGGAATTTTGGGACAGAAATATGGAAAAACAACAGGTTAACATCGAGTTAATTAGAAGGTAAGTAAATCTGAATAATTAAAATGAAGTAAAAAAAATCTTGTATGTATCACAGGCGTTAACTGTTTCTAATGAACTGTGGCAAAAAAATTCCTTGGTGGTGCTCGATCATTAGAACCATTGTAAGGCCCCTGGTGCATAACTAACTATTTTAATACTATATGATCCAGGGAACTTTACCTTGATCGCTAAATGTGAATCATAGAGAAAAAATCTGTGGCTCTACTATCGACCTTGATCACAGCGTGTCTTGCGAGTGCAGGGAGAAATCTCAGTCTTCCTGCTGCGGAATGATCTAATAGCTCGCTCTTAATGGCCGTGCGGCCTCCAACACTTGTGGGCCTCCGTTTGCGCTCCACATCTTCTCCTACGCTTGAGATCACATCAGTTACTGTGAACACCGGAAAAACGTCTTCTTCTTACAAAGGAAGACACACGCCTCTTACATCCCTGGACAAAGTGGCACTGAAAAGTACTTCGTAACGTTCTAGTCCCATGCATGCGAAGGAGTTTCCTGTAGCCACTGTAATAACTTCCGTGATCTTAATTATGGCTTTTTAAAAATACTTTTAATGCGTGAACTTGAAATTAATTTACAGGTCTTCAAATTAATCTCTATTTCAAATGAAGCTCTTTTCTATTTGTAATTCATGCACAGTGCCTCTGACCGAGAGGTTCTAGAGTTCGAGTCCCGACGGTGGTTAGATTTTCCACATTAGTTACATATGATATAAGCTCATTGAATCTCTAAAAGGGCAGCGGCCTCCCATCATAACACAGGAGTGGTTCTGAATATCTCTTTAGGTGAACCAGTTCTTAAGAGATTAGCGTTTTCACTACAGTATTACTATTTAGTACCAGCCCGCGTGTACATTTCCCTATATGCTAACTTAATACTAACTGTATTCAGTTTTCAGATACATTCTAGCGTTACTTTTGTTGGTCACTTTGCATTTCACTTTGTTTTCACATTTACTCTCGTATTAGGTTTTACACTAGTATTTTCGCTTGCACTTATTCACATTTAGCACTCCCTTTCACTAATGCTGTTTGTTACTTCTTTCTCTTGAGCTTTTCATGATTCCCTGTTCCTTGCTTTTCTTGACCATATGTTGCTATAAACATTCTTAAAAACATCGGCCCATCTTTGTTTAAGAAGTCCTCTGCTTCTTTTTCCCTACCTTGGATCCCAGGTTGGTAACATATATGTCCATCTGTCATTTTTATTTCGCCACGTGACCACCCCATTTCCATTTTAGTTGTTGGGCCCTTGCTGCTAAATCCTTTAAAACGCTCCGTTTACTTCATTCTTTACTTTATCCTTCAATGTGTAGTATTTTCCTCTCCAAGTTTCTCTGGCATACTCTTCGAGATTTCATATCTTGTTGTGTTAAATTCCATGTTTGTACCCCGTGTAATAATACCGGAAATACACAGCTCTCTAAGAGATAAAATTTTAATTTTCTGTGTATTTTTTGGTCCTCAAAACTAAATTTCAAGTGCAAAAGTTTATCCCCAAGATAGTTCTATTCTTCTCTTTATTTCATTATTCTTATTCTTATTTCTTGTTATTGTTTGACCAAGATAAGTACATTACAAGATAAGAATATTAGTTACATATCTAGGTCGAATTTAGTCGCTGTGTGGAGGAGAATTCGAGCGGCCGGTTGCTCTGAAAGGTAGTTTTCCGTGGTTTCTCCGATCAACACCAGGCGAATAACGGAGCAGTACCCTACCAAACGGGCCACGAACCGCGCGCGATCTTTCCTTCCTCTTCCTTGTCCTCTCCTCTCCCCTTACACACACACACACACACACACACACACTTACACTAACACGCACTACACTACCACATATTTTGGGAGACCGGTCGTGAGCTTGGAGCTTGTCCCGGTTGGGGCGGTGCCTCGCTGGTGGGAGAGTCCTGGTTAGGGGGAAACTCTGCTAGCCGACAGTAGGTCGGCGACGGATCTCACCATCCAGCGGGGGAAGACCACCACCATCTCACGAGGAAATACACTTGCACTACACTTACGGGACTAATGACCTCGGTAGTTGACGCTCCGGGAATCACTAACAAGCAAGCAATTTCATGACACATACAGCTTTTGATCCAAGGATCTCTCCAGCTACCTAACTTGAGTTCCAGGCTCGAAACTACATACGCCAACTCATCCTGTTCTTTACGAGACCACCTCGAGGCCGTCGCTTGCAACTCAGTCGGAACCGCCTCGATCGTCCTGTGTGTTCACCCAACCGCGCCCCCCCCCCCGAGCCGAGCCAGCTTAACGTCGGTGATTAAGACGGACAGTGGCGTATCCAGTTCACCACAGCCACCGGGTAACCCTTGGGGTTCACGGCTGAAGAGAAAAAAAAGAAAAAAAAGCCACAAAGAATTCTTCGAGTGAAAAGTCTAGAGCACCCAACAGCAGGTGGCTCCCGCTTGAGGCACAGGGGGGGGGGAGGGGGTTGTGGGAAGAATCCGGGTCACTTTCCTGCGTCCGTGACGCCGCCTGGAGGCAGTGGGCGGAAACTGCATTCTTGTTGCGTCCGAGTGCTCAACCCTTAAGGAGAGCCGGAGTACTTGCACTGCTCGTGATAAAACGATGACATTAGATGAACCTTCCTCAGAAACTATTATAAGTACATCTTTTAAATTTCCGCAGTATCTACATTGAACCTTTCGTATCACTTTAACAGAGGGAAACTTAAATATTGAAAATAGGTATTAAGTATTTTTTTAACTTTATTTTTTGTTAAAAATAATGTTCATTGCTGTCAAAATACTGGAGTGTTTGATAAATGTCTGTGTTAAAATTAAGACAGAACCACTGGGAATAAGCTGTGGAAGTTTGGTTCGCCTACCTTTCAAAATTTTGGGGAATATGTTTCTTCAATATGAAAATAGGGAAATGTACCTCGTTGGTTTCAATTTCTCGAAACACTTGAACCCTTTACAATTAACATAACCAAGATAATTCACGTATCGAACACCCTATCTTGAAAGTCAAACTGTCAAACCACGCCCACATCCGTTGCGCGCGTTTACAAAATTAACATATTTCAACTTCTAGAGCGGGTAAATCAAAAATGCGAATTGCATTTGGAAGAGCAAAAATGAAATTACTTTTTAAAACAAAAAATCTATATTTTGAGGGGTGGATTCCTCCCCTTAAATTGTAACATCGCTCTTTCAGACCGTACCGTTATTTTCCTTTGTTAATTTGGCTATGCTGGTTACACTGCAACTTCGAACACCGTGTTATACATCATTTGAGAATCTCTTTTGAATGTGATTTTTATTACTCATTGTTTGCCAAGAAGGCCTCAGAGATCTATATTACTGTAAACGTAAGTATATTTTACGTACTACCTTTGGGATGTTCTTTTTCAGAGTAATACGTTGGTTTCTCGTGTGTTTCAAGTAATATTTCATTCTCTTAAAAAAACAAGGTTATGTTTGTTTGATTTTTTTATTTAGTTTAGTTTTTTTTATTGAATATTCGAAGGTTTAAATGAACATTATTTCCGTCAAATAATTTGAGTACTATTCTTACACTACGTTTAAAGAAAAAATACTTAATCAGGCTGGCGTAGATCTGCATGCCCTGTCTTTCATTTTATTTATCAAAGAATTCGTACAATATTCTTCTTAGTGGCGATTTCGGAACAAACTAAATTTCTCATGACGCCTATCCCCAACTTCCCAACTGATCTCAGCGATTTGACATTTTATGAACTGGCGTGGCTATACATTTCACAGTGTTTCTTCCCTCGCTGGATGGTGAGATCCGGCAAGCCTACAACTCGGGTTACGGAAGATTTACGTACAACTCTAGGTATCTCCCACCAGCGGGGCACCGAGCCGGGACCAGCTCCATTCTCCCGACTGGACACCCGATAAATGTGGTAGTGTAGTGCATGTGTAAATATGTGTAAGAGGTGAGGGTAGGATAAGGAAGGAAAGATCGCGCCCGATTGACTGATTGATTGATTTTTCGTGTTTCCGGGCGCGTCAACTGCTTAGGTCATTAGTCCAGTTAGTGTAGTGCATGTTTTTTCCCCTGGAGATGGCGGTGATCTTCCCCCGCTGGATGGCGAGATCCGGCGCCGACCTACCGTCGGCTAGTGGGGCTTCCCCCTAACCAGGACTCTCCCACCAACGGGGCACCGCCCCAGTCGGGACAAGCTCTAAGCTCCCGACCGGTCTCCCGGAATATGTGGTAGTGTAGTGCATGTTAGTGTAATTGTGTTTGTGCAAGGGGAGAGGATAGGACAATGAAGAGGAAGGACAGATCGCGCCCGATCCGTGGCCCATTTGTTAGGGTACTAATCCGGCATTCGCCTGGTGTTGATCGGAGAAACCACGGAAAACTTCCGATCAGAGCAGCCCACTGAATTCGACCTAGCTATGTAGCTAGCGTCAAAAATTTGCTGCAGACGGGACTCGAACCTGTCACAGACAGTACAGAGACCTCTGCAGAGATGTGCTCAGTTCAGCGCGTCCATGGCGAAGGAGAAGACGGCTGCGCCGTGAGAGCATGTGATGAGATGGAAGAGGAGGAATATGAAAGAGGAGAGAGTGGGAGAAGATGAAGAGATTCAAGGAGAGGTGTAAGAACAACAAGAAGAGAAGAATATACACGAGAAAGAGGGTGAAAAATGAATCTTGAGAAAAGGGAGAAGGAAAGGGATGAGAAGAAGCAGGAGGAGGAAAATGAAGACGAGGGACGAGAGGTGAAGTAGGAGAAAGGCCAGATGGAACGAGTAGAGGATAAAGTCAAGAAGGAAGAAGAAGATAAAAAAGATCTGGCTGGAGAAGAGAAGAAGATGATTCGGTAGGAGAAGTGGGTGGGAAGACGATTTTGAAGAAGGAAATTAGGATGAGTATGTCGATCTCAAATAAGAATAGGATGACGATTTGGAAGAAAGCGAAGGGGATGAGAAAGACGATTTGGAAGAAGGAAGAGAGGTTGACGATGACGATTCGGAAGGAGAAGAGGATAATGATGAGAATGACGATTCGTAAGGAGAAGAGGATGACTATTCGAAAAGGGAAGAAGAGGATGATGATAATAATGATTCGGAAGAAGGCAAAGGGGCTGACGATGACAATTCCGTAGGAGAAGAGGATGATGATGAGGATGACGATTCGTAAGGAGAAGAGGATGACGATTCGGAAAGGGAAGAAGAGGATGATAATAACGATTCGGAAGCAGAAGAGGATGAGACCGACGATTTGGAAGAAGGCAAAGAGGTTGACGACGACGATTCGTAAGGAGAAGAGGAAGGCGATTCGGAAAGGGAAGAAGAGGATGAGAAAGACGATTCGGAAGAAGGCAAAGAGGTTGACGATGGCGCTTCGTAAGGAGAAGAGGATGACGACTAGGAAAGGGAAGAAGAGGATGAGAAAGACGATTTGAAAGAAGGCAAAGAGGTTGACGATGCCGATTCGTAAGGAGAAGAGGATGACGGCTAGGAAAGGGAAGAAGAGGATGGGAAAGACGAGGCAAAGAGGTTGTGGATGACGACGAGCATGGGGACGAGCCGGAAGGAAGTAAAAGGCGCCGATGAGCGCTGGGCGGGAGCGTTGGAGGGAGCCGCTGAGTGAGGCTGTTGACGCATCGGGTGCGGAGGCACGTCGCGCCGGGAGAAAGCGGCCGCTGGACCGGCAGGCGCTCGGAAGAACTTTCTTCCCCACAACAAACACGGATGCGGCCGGCAGGGGCCGGCCGCGCTGGCGGCGGCGATGGTGGTGGTGGCGGCGGCGGCTGTGGATGTGGTGAAGACGGCGGCCTTAGTGGCAGCGTTAGAGGCGGCGACGGGGGCAGTGGCAACATGCTTGATTGATTGATTGTTAAAGATTCCAGGCCGGTCCACTAGGGTCATTAGACCCGTAAGTGTAGTTCATGTTTTTCTCGGGAAGTAGCGGTGATCTTCCCCCGCTGGATGGTGAGATCCGGCGCCGACCTACCGTCGACTATCGGAGTTTTCCCTAACAAGGTATCTCCCAACAACGGTGAACCGCCCCAGCCAGAACAAGCTCTAAGCTTCTGAACGGTCTCCCGGTATGAGCGTAAGTCATGTAGTGCAAGTTAGTGTAAGTGTGTGTGTGTGTGCGCGCGTGTGTGTGAGGGGTGAGGATAGGACAAGGAAGAGGAAGGAAAGATCACGCGAGGTCCGTGGCCCGTTTGTTAGGGTACTACTTCGGCGTTCGCCTGGTTTTGATAGGAGAAACCACGGAAAACTACCGATCAGAGCAGCCGGCCGCTAGAATTCTCCTCCAGAGACGGCGACTGAATTCGACGTGGCTGAGAAGATAGTGTCGAAAATCTTGCCGTTGTTGGGACCCCAACCCTAGGACTTCCAGGTCAGAGGGACTGCAGTGACATCAGTTGATGCTCTGAGCCATCTCTACCGGTGGATGCAGTGGCGGAGGTAGAGGCGGTGGTGATTACAGGATGGGCGGCGCTGGCAGCGCGGAAGCGATGGAGCGGGGGGCGTAGGGTAGACGGCGGGGGCGCGGATGACGATGGCGGGGGGCGGGGCGGGGCGGAAGCTACTTCTACTCTTCCCCTCTCCCATCAGGATGATACCGGGCTTGCACCTAAATCGCAGCGTGCGCCATGTTCCAAGCTAGTGCTCCCCGTCGCGGCTGGAAGAACCCTCAAATTGCCTCGCGGGGACTGTGAGCATCTCCGGTGTCTAAAAAAAACTCACGAAGCCATTTTCAGTTTAAATATGTGGTACATTAGCACCATTGGTGTGCCTACAGCGGGAGGGGGTGACAGTGGGACAAGACAAATATTTGAAAGGGGCCTTCGTAATAAAACATTTTATTTGCGTAAATATTGTAAATTCCTTATTTTCCCATTTTTTAAGCTGACAATTGGTGGAATTCATACACTTTTCAGTAAGATGCTCTCAGCAGAATTATCAGCAATTCTGTGAATGGTTCAACTATTAAATTTATAAATTATATTATTAAAGTTATAATTTCATTATCTTGCTTTATTTATTTCCTATTAAAATGCCACATGTAAGTAAAACAGTTTAATCCAAAAGTGGCCCAGTGGGTGATAGAAAGGTCTAAGAAAGGTCTTGTTTGCCACCATCTGGTTTTAAGCTAATCATGCCAATAATTAGTTCAGATTTACCAGTCATTATCTCTAAAGGAAAATCCCTTTTCATCCATATTTTTCCCTATGTAATTGCAATTTTTCATCTTCACCCTTCCTGTCATTTGTGCAATATAACTGACAGCTAAAATGCAATTGTGGCGCATGAATCTAATGTTTCCTATTTCTCTTGTTGTGAGAGTTACGAGAATATTCGAGAAAAAAAATTTATTTTAATTTTTGAAGTTTGAAGAGTTATCTTTCATTGTCGACAATATTCGTCCTTTTTTAACAGCCAACCACATTACGTCACCAGGTAACCAGTCGGTCACCGGTCAGGTCAGCGCCCGACATTTTTATAGGCCTCATTGATACATGAAAATGCTTTCTTCGTGTTCTTGTTATTAATAATCAATTCATGAATTGTTTTGTTAAATGGATATGGATATTCGGAAAACATATTTTGGAATTCGGTAGCATCTAGTATCTCACTGAAAAATCACCTTGTAAACAATTGCACTTTTCTGATGGCCCAATCGTCGCTGACAGACTGGGGTTTTATTCGCTTCCCGAAACACGTTTTGTCTCGTTAACTCTCAGAAGTATCGAAAACGTTTTCTGAATACAGCTAAGACGTAACTCCAATTTAATCATTTGACATATTTGCATTTTTCTTGGCAAGTGTTCAGAAAGTTTCTTTCCAGTGCTATTACCTAACTGTGTTTAGCGAGTCAAGTGGTCGTACAATCTTCTAGGTGTAATTAACAAGAGTGTGACAAACTGCTGTATGTTTATTCTGTTCATTTGTAATTTTCACACTCTTTACCTAAAATGTTTACTTCAAGTATATAGCAGCAAAATAAAAGGCAAAAAAGAAAACAAAAAACCACTGCACCCGTACAAGCACTTGAAATAACGTACATGATTTTTCATTGGACTGTCTGGGTTCCCCATGCGTCTGTAATATTTCACATTTTTTCATTAGCGAAAGTGTAACAGTGGGGTTTCTGAAAATAGCAAACGGTTAGAAGAGAACATTGAAAATGTCAGTGCAGATCACTTCGTTCTTGTGTATTAATATTTCTTTCCAAAATACGAGCTAAAAATGAACTTATTATCACATTCAAGGTAATGTTATTGATTATTAGATGATTTTAGATTTAAGTCATTGAGCATTTATTTTTTATTTCGTTTATTATGAAAGGATAATCAATAATAAAATTCAAAATGTTAAAATGAGCGTTTTTATCTACTTATGAAACTAAGTATTATGTGGAATGTAATAATGAGTCGTTTAGGCACATCAGAACACGAAAGTAAAGAGCATATAAAGACGACATGAATGAAGTTTGACAATTCAATAATTGTATTTTTACATATCATCTTACGATATTTGTTAAAACATACAACTACAAGTGATCACATGTAGAAATAACCGTATCACGATGCTCGGATAAGAGACAATTTATTTCGGTCAGGGGCTGCAATAATGGCACAACTCAAAAAATACGAACTTGGAATTAATACACTCTTCAGAATAGCGCAGTGATCTACCTGCCAGCAGCAACAGCTGAATATCTTACAGTACAGTATTCCACCAACAAATGGTAGAAGTGTGAAAGCAAGAGTGATGCATTTCAATACAAGGAGAAACTTCAAACTCATTTATACCAACACCTGATTTTTTGAGATACGCCACTATTGCTGCCCGCGAACGATTTGGTCTGCTTACGTTCATACTAATCTCCCGCATGTGCGTGTAGAGTGTGGAGCCTGCCCGTGTGAGTATATAGACGCCCAGCGCACGATATTCATAATTCTTGGCACGATAACTGCCATAGTATTTAGTTCCGTGAGTGTAGGGAACATTTTAATCCCAGGAGGTAGTGGTCATTCTTTATCCGCTGGATAATGAGATCCGGCGCCTTCCTACACGTCTGCTTGTGCGGAATTACGCTGCAGGTATCCCCCCCCCCCAAGTAGGAACCCGCCTCAGTGGAACAAGCACTAAACTACCAAATGCGAAAGTCGGAGCAAGCACCAAACTCACTCCCGATATTTTTGTTAGGGTGGTGCATGTAGAAATGTGTGTGTGTATGTGTATGTGTGTGTCTGTGAGTGTGTGTGTGTGTGTGTGTGTGTGTGTGTGTGTGAATAATGGGAGAGGATCGGACAAATAATAGATTGCATTCTGTCAGTGGCTCATTTTTTAGGGTACTGCTCCGGTATTCGCCTGGTGTTGGTCGGAGAAACCACGGAAAACTACCGATCAAAGCAGCCGGCCGCTAGAATTCTCCTCCAGACTGCGCCTGAATTCGACCTCCACTCTCAGAAATTTCTGCATTACTTTTAATGCAAAAGTACATGAAAGTAATTTTCATTAAAATTAATGTACACGTACAGTAAATTTAATGTACGTGTACAATTAAATTTAATGTACACAAGTTAAATTAACAATCATACATTAAATCTACAATGATTTCAATTTAAGCATTAAATTGAATGTAGGAGTACATTAATTTCCCATTAATGTACACGGTAGATTAAAATACAAGTACAGTCGTACATGAAATCTACATTAAATTTAATGTAATTTCTGACAGTGTAGCTATGTATGTGGAAAATGCTGCCACCGTCGGGACTCTTACTGTAGGACTTCCCGGGCAGAATGGCCGCAGAGACAGCGGCAATGAGCTGAACTCGTCCGGCCCCAGCGCACGCGGGAATCCACTGCTCGCGACCGCATGTGAAAGTCACGCCGCGTGGAGAGCCCCTCTTCCCCCACACCCCACCCCGGTCCACATCCACATCCACATCCACTCCGAGCCGGGCTGGCCCCTCCCCCTCTCAGCTCCGCGTGGGCGCGAGAGGGCCGTAGGAAAGAGCCCCGTTGCCCTCCCCCGCCACCCCGCCCCGCCCGCCTCTTGCATACCTGAGCGAGCGGGAAAGTTTTTGACCTGCGCCCGGACGCAGCCCGGCCTCGCCCGCACAGTGGACGCGCACGCGATCGCCCGGGGCCGGCGCTGGGGCAGGGCAGGGCTTGCGTCCCTCCGCGCGCGCCAACTGCTTTGGTTGGTTTGGTTTGGTTTTTTCGTGTTTCCGGGCGCGTCAACTGCTTCGGTCATTAGTCCCGTTAGTGTAGTGCATGTTTTTTTCTCGGGAGATGGCGGTGATCTTCCCCCGCCGGATGGCGAGATCCGGCGCCGACCTACCGTCGGCTAGTGGGGTTTCCCCTAACCAGGACTCTCCCACCAGCGGGGCACCGCCCCAGCCGGGACAAGCTCTAAGCTCCCGACCGGTCTCCCGGAATATGTGGTAGTGTAGTGCATGTTAGTGTAAGTGTGTGTGTAAGGGGAGAGGATAGGACAAGGAAGAGGAAGGACAGATCGCGCGCGGTCCGTGGCCCGTTTGATAGGGTACTGCTCCGGCATTCGCCTGGTGTTGATCGGAGAAACCACGGAAAACTACCGATCAGAGCAGCCGGCCGCTAGAATTCTCCTCCAGACAGCAGCTGAATTCGACCTAGCTGAAAAGTTAGTGTCGAAAATCCTGCCGCCTGCTTTGGTCATTAGCCCCGTAAGTCTAAGGTTTTATCAGATGGTGGTGATGGTAGCGGTCAGATGGTCTTTCCCTGCTAGATAATTCGTTGATTGGTAATTCCGGGCGCGTCGGCTGCCGAGTCCCGTAAGTGTAGGGCATAGGGCATGATTTTATGACATGCGCTGGCGGTGATCTTCTCCTGCTGGATGATTGATTGGTTGATGGGCGCGTCAACTGCTAAGTCCCGTAAGTGTAGGGCATGATTTTATGACATGGAAGTGGCGGTGATCTTCCCCTGCTGGATGATTCCCGACGCGTTAGATCATTAGTCCCGTAAGAGCAGTGCATATTTTTTATCGCGGGAGGTGGCGATGATCTTCCTTTGCTGGATGGCGAGATCCGCCACCGACCTTCATTCGAGTTCTGGTCTTTTCCTCTTCCGTGTATGAGTATTTCCCCCAGAGGGGCAACTCCCTCATCTTTAAGCTCCTGACTCCCGACATGTGTGGTAGAGTAACGGACAGAACCAGCTGATCATTGGGAGGGAAGCATCTTAGATTTTGTTAAATAATAAACCTTTCTTTTATTACTTTGTATATTATTTATGCACTGAAGATACGATACTACACAATACTATTGTTTAAATAATTATATAATCCGTACGTAAATAATATTCTAGGTCTTTTAGGGGAGGTCATGGCCTCCATGCCCCCCCCCCCTGTGGATCGGCCAGTGGGTAGGGTACTACATGTAAGTGTAAATGTGTGTAAGGGGAGAGGATAGGACAAGGAAGAGGAAGGAAAGATCGCGCGCGGTCCGTGGCCCGTCTGTTTGGGTACTGATTCACCTGGCGTTGATCGGAGAAACAACAGAAAACCACCGATCAGAGCAGCTAACCTCTAGAATTCTCCTCTACACAGCGGATGAATTCGACCTGGGTATTGTAGCGTCGTGCACAAACATTTGGTAACGAACGGCCGCGTGGCATAGGCGACGCTAAGGCCGCGTGGCCTTTGTCTAAGAAACGGATGTGACGTCGGCGGGAATTCCTAGGAGGCAGCGGAGTAGGGCAAGGGCGAGCGTCAGCCCTGGCGAGGGTGAGAACGTTCTCTTTTGGTACCAGCAGCGGAGCGGAGCGGACCGGGCGATCTGGGTGGGCGCGAGCCGCGAGCTGCGGGAGAGCCGACAATGTGTTGCCGTACAGAGGCCGACTCGACGAGTCGTAGGTTGGTTGCGGCGCTTCACGCCATCTAATGCGTGAGATTAGAGCGTAGTGGTGTGGTAGCCGTAACGAGAAATTACTCCGAGTAGGGATATTAGTAATTACGCTATTTTGTAATAAGGTGGTGGACTGTAATAAACATCTAAATTACTAAACCCACACTTGTCTGTGTTCTTTATGCAACTGCACGACGCCACAGTATTTAGTATTTATTAGTTAGTTGTAATGGTTATTTATTATTTCGCTATCTACATAGTGCCGAAAATCTACCACTCAAAGGTCTCGAACCCTACGATTTCCCGCTCAGAGCTACTGCAGTTGATACCCGGAGACAACTCTGTTGATAAATGCGCCTTGTTGTATCCCCTCCTTATTGCACCTTGCCCTGGTACACGCACCACGCTGTACTGGTTTGGCAGCACTGGCACATCCAGGTGTCGGCACGAGTGCTGCGTCATCGCTAGTACACGCTTAAACCACACGCATGCGTGACCATGTGTGAAAGTCACATCCGTTTGCAAGTTTTCACCGCGACGGAAGGACGTTGTATTTTCTCCGTGATATTGCCATTTTGCTTGAATACTCTTTCATGTTAAATGGTGGGCGATTTACTGTGTATCGCCATTTGGTATAATGTTTCTTACATTATGACTTTACTTACACGCAGGGATCTTTGTGTAGTTTCGGTGGCTACGATGCCGCATAAAATTGTTTTTGAGTGGGAATGAATAAATTTCATTCAGAATCATTGACTCTATTTTTGTCTTTGGATTCCCATGGAAAACAAAGTAAAGTCGAGATCATTGGACCATATCACTGTATAATTGGTATCAGTAGAGATGAAAGCGCAATCCGACAATCGCAAAAAAATGAGTGATTCTTGCGCACTTATGCGTGTATATGAACTTAATCAACACGTGTGAAAAACAAGTATCACATTCTTTAAAATAGTGTATTAAGAAACTATGATGTAATAATGGGTATGAAGAGAGGTGTGTGAAGTGATTTAACATTACGAGAGAGGAACGAACAAATTTCGTTCCTCTCTCGTAATAATATTATTACATCGAGTTTATTACAACTTTTCCACTCGTGAAATTAAAACCAACCCGTTTTACTATAGAAAATGCCCCAATCTGGGCGATGTATCTCAAAACATTTATCGCTTTTCTATCGGATTTTTCTTACCGTCCCTCCCTACTGGCCAATAGCCAGTTGCGATCTATCTTAGGAGGCGGTATGAATCGATGGCTGTGTTGATGTGCAATAAACCGCGTATGTACTATAACATAACGTCTTTGATTTTAACATGCTTTCAGTTATTTTAAATATTTCACTCATTTTGGAACTCTGTTGGACGTAATTTCATTCGTGAAATAGTCCTTTTAAATACCACTCGTTCTGTGGATATTTGATAATACGGTAATATTACCTTCTAAAACCTTACATACTTACCTTATACACTTACTTACTACTGGACCACCATGCTACCGCATTGCTCTTCCACCACGGGAGATCGGTTGATAGTCTTTGCTGAGGGAGATACCTAAAGGAAACGACCTGGCAGCCATGTTTCAGTGGTGGAAGAACACCCCCAACTCCAATGATATAACATGCACTACTCTTACCGGGGGTCTCGCGGTTTAGCTGATTGGTCAGCGTGCTCGCTTTCCATCATGCGACCCCGGGTTCGATTCCTGATCGGCCAACATTATGTGCGTTTTCCTTGTCCTACATACTGCTATGTGACGATAAATTATCTTTTTCCTCTTTAAATGTGTGAACAAATATAATTGTGACTTCACGTCATTGGCTTCTGGCGGCGGTAGAAGGGTTGGGCTGAAGTCCCATGAACTCCGGTAGTTTGCTACTGCCAACCGGTACTTAGTGCGAACCGGTACTTAGTGCCAACCGGTACTTAGTGCCAACCGGTACTTAGTGTCAACCGATATTTAGTGCCCATCGGTACTTAGTGCCAATTATGAGGCCACTTGATTCTTGTGGCCAACCGATACCTGGGGCCAATCGGTACTTGATTCCAATGAATACTTGGCGCCAAACGAAACATGGGCCAATCGGTACTTAGGGCCAATCGGTACTTATGGCCAATCGGTACTTAGGACCAATCGGTACTTAGGGCCAATCGGTACTTAGGGCCAATCGGTACTTAGGGCCAATCGGTACTTAGGGCCAATCGGTACTTAGGGCCAATCGGTACTTAGGGCCAATCGGTACTTAGGGCCAATCGATACTTAGGGCCAATCGATACTTAGGGCCAATCGATACTTAGGGCCAATCTGTTTCCGGTGCCAAACGTACATGGAACCACCCGGTATTTGGGGTCAGACGGGTCACGGGACCAATCAGTGCTTGGTACCAATCGATATTGGCAATCGGTAATCTGTACTACGGGGGCGTCGTGACTCTGCTAGGATTCCGCGAGGATGTGCCCTCCTTCTGGGCGTGGGAGGGGGAGGGAGGGGGGCGGCGGAGAGCGCTCGGGAGAAAGTGCAGCCGGTGATTGTTGGCGCACGTGGTCGGCATGCCGAGCACCCACTTTCCTGCAGAAACAAAACGACCATTTGTAGGACGGGCTCTCGGAGAGCGACCGCGCGTCATTCTAGGAGAAGAATCTCGCCACTTTACCAAGATGTTTTTTCTTATTCTCCTCTTCCTTTTAACGAACAATGCGCACTGGTTTTGATCGCAGGATGAACACTTCAACCTATTAACGCCGGGATTAATTTCGACCCACGTCTCGCACGCTCATTGTTGCACTTGGGGGCGATGGGGCATTCTTGGAGCTATCTGGAAGTAGCTGTTACCAATTTCTATTGTATTAATACTATTATGTTGCTAATTCATACAACTAAAGCTCTCTCACGTAACAATCGTTGGTTATTCAAGATATATTTTCTATAAAAATACTAAAACCAATATAACTTAGCTACGTAAGCCCCGTTAATGTTGGTGCAGACCACCCACAACTTTTGTTTTATACTGACTTGTCCTTCGTCTAACTACCGATATATGAGGAGCAAACATTCAAAACGTGACATGTCCACTTTATTCTTTTGTAATAAAAATGAAAAATATATCACTAATTTTACAATTTTTGGCACCATTTTTAACTTAGCAAATAGAGTTTTACTTATGATATTGTGAACATCTCATGTTTTTTCTCTGGAAATAAATATTTAAAACAAAACAACAGAAGAACTCAATTTTTGCTAATTGGACATGTCACCTTTTGAATGTTTGCTCCTCATATAGTACTTAAGCATGGTGTCGAAGAATAGTCAAACTAGGAGCGGTAGCTCAGTGCATCAACTGATGTCACTGCAGCGCCTCTGACCGGGAGGTCCTAGGTTCGAGTCCTGATGGTAGCAGGATTTTCGACACTAGCTTGTCAGCTAGGTCGAATTCAGTCGCTGTCTGGACGAGAATTCTAGCGGTCGGCTGCTCTGGTCGGTAGCTTTCCGTGGTTTCTCATGAACACCAGGCGAATGCCGGAGCAGTAAGCTAACAAACGGACCGCGCGCGATATTTCCTTCCTCTTCTTTGTCCTATCCTCTCGCCTTATACACACACTCACTTACACTAACATGCACTACACCATCCCAAATTTCTGGAGACCAGTCGGGAGCTTAGAGCTTGTTCCGGCTGGAGCGGTGCCCCGCTGGTGGGAGAGTCCTGGTTAGGGGGAAACCCCACTAGCCGACGGTAGGTCGGTGCCGGATCTCGCCATCCAGCGGGGGAAGATCACCGCCATCTACCGAGGAAAAAATATGCACTACACTTACGGGACTAATAACCTAAGCAGTTGACGCGCTCGGAAACACAACAAAATCAATCAATCAGGAATAGTCAAATGTTACAAGTCATGAATACTTATTGACGACTATAAGTGACCGCGCATCATTCTAGGAGAAAAATCGCATTTCTTTACCAAGGTACTTTTCTTTTTCTCATCTTCTTTTTGACGGATTGTGCACTGGTTTTGTTCGAAGGATGAACACATCAACCTATTAACGCCGGAATTAATTTCGACTCAAGCCGCGCACGCTCATTTTCGTGGAGATGGGGCCTACCCGCTCTCTTTGTACACAAGTACTTACACTTCCGTGCCCTTCACATCCACACCGGGAGACCAGACGGGAGCTCAGAGCCTGACCCGGCTGGGGCAGTGCCCCGCTGGTGAGAGAGTCCTGGTTAGGGGGAAACCCACCTAACCCACGGTTAGTGGCGCTGGATCTCACCCTTTAACAGGAGAGGAACTGTACCACATCACGTGATAAAATCATGCAGTAAACTTACGGGACTAATGACCAGAGCCGATGACGTGGTAGGAAAGACGAATAATCAAGCAATTCGAAAACATTGTGGGATGGTTTAGCAAATTTAACTACTGCGTGATTCTAGTTTTACATGCCTCTATAGATAAATAGATTCACTTGTCTCTGTGGATCGGTCGATTCACTTTTCTCTGTGGATCAGTCGATTCACTCGAGTATGCTCCTCCTTGGCTTCCACCTATTGTTCTACTGAACCAAACATTTAAAAAAAATCTAAAGTGGTTTTATATTTTCATTTTTTGCAGTTTTATTGTTGAAAGCAAACTTAATATTTTGACACTCAGTTAGGTGATTATTTAACTTATATGAAGAGTTTTGGATCCCACCATTGCCATATATTAACACCGGGAGCTGTATCTCAGTGCATCAACTGATGTCACGGCAGCACCTCTGACCGGGATGTCTTAGGTTGGAGGTGGCAGGATTTTCGACACTAGCTTTTCAGTTAGATCGAATTCAGTCGCTGTCTGAAGGAGAATTCTAGTGGCCGGCTGCTCTGCTCGATAATTTTCCGTGGTTTCTCCGATCAAGACCAGGCGCACGCCGGAGTAGTACCCAAACAAATGGGCCACGGACCGTGCGCGATCTTTCCTCCCTCCTTCTTTTCCTATCCTCACCCCTCACACTTACACTATATGCGCTAAACATTCCAGGAGACCGGTCGGGAGCTTAGGGGTAAGCTCACCGCCATCCCCCCCGAGGAAAAGCATACACTACACTTACGGGAATAATGACCTAAGCTGTTGACGCGCCCGGAATCACTAACCAACCGACAACCATATGTAAACAATTTACGCTGTTATTGAACCAAGCCACAATATCCATTTCATCAACCCCTTTCCCGCAACAAAAATGGATTAGGAATACACTTAAGACATCACTAAGATGGAAGAAAGCCAATTTAAAATTAATTAATTAATTAAAATGTTTAATTAATTACATTTTCTAAAATCCCTCTTCCGGATATTGTGAACCGTGATAGGCTTTTGAGGTATCTCAGGTAGTCTGGTTTACGGTAGGATGTCATCACGTACTCTCTGCAAAGACAAAAGGTTGCGCAGGAAAGTGCCGCGCGCACCGAAAAGGCGGCAGGTACAGAGGAAAGAGATCATATCATTCATTTATTTTTATTTTTTATTTTTATTTATTTATTTACCTCAAAACAGTTAAAAACTGTGTGTGAGTTGCTACGGAGAAAAGTTAATTTTGTGCCTGTTTTCTTTCATCGTTAGTCTTTCTTTAATCGGTAATCATTAGTCGTATTCTTTAGTCGTTCTTTCGTTTCCTTGTTAATTTTGTGCTCCCTTTTCTACGTCATATTCTAGTTGAATTTTTAATATAGAAGAAATAAGCGTTTCTGTAAGGATTGTTAACACAATGTTCGCTCCAATGCAATAAAATCTATTTTCAAGGGTATATCAGCCACAGATTTGGGCTCTTATCACTCATTATGTCCTTCGTGAAAGAAGAAAATTTTGTTCCACGACATGAAGAACGATAATTTGAATAACGAAGTTACATTTATGTCCAGAAGCAAAACAAGGGGCCATCTCAGAATTTGCCCAAGGGTTAAGGATCATTTCAACCGAATCATTACCCCATCCAATTCATGACAAGCTCAGACTATATTTTAGCGCCTTAAAGAAACAGGAAACTGTTTGAGATGGGACTAGAGGCTTCTTCTGACAACGGGATTGGAGTTAGGGAGTATATCATCACCCCAATATGTTTGGTTGATTGGGAAGGAGTTTCGGACAACGGGACAAGAAAGCACCTTTATCTGGAATGGACCATAAATAGAGAAAATGATTTAAATATTTATATCTTGCCGCAGCTCAAAAATTGAAAATATTTTAACACACAAAATAATAACAAGATATGCAGTATAAAATTTTCTCTTAGTTATACTGCAATTTATTCAGGAGTTTCATTTTCTTAAAAACCGAACGATCAGAGAGATTGGACGTTTACAAATTTCTGGGATTGAAGGTTTAAAAATTATTTAAAACGTCATTGTTAATTACAAAATTCTTCAAAGATAACGTGTAACTGTTTAATTTATTAATTTCATCTTAATATCTTAGGTTATACCTACCAAATAACTTATACAGTGAACTGACTATACGGTGATTGAATGAGTTAGGAGAATAATTGATTTTATTGAATATAGGAAAGTTCCAAATTTTTGTTTAGAGACAGTCAAAAAGATACAATTTTATTTCATATTAAAACATACATCGAATACTGTTGGGGAAAGGTTGACTAAAATACTTAAAGAAAGATGTGTTGACACCATTCTGTAGTCAAATCTAAAACACATATTAAAAGGAAGAAGTTATTAGAATAATTGAATAATTGATTTTATTTATTTTCCTAAAAATACTAACAACAGTGTGGAGAAAAGTACACCAATACCATATTGTATTTCCTTTTAGTACATTTTTTAATATATTGTTTTGTATTTAACTGTTTGCCACACGTTTTGAAGTTTATAATAAAAACCTTGTGAGAAAGCGAAAATTACGAATAGATGAATATAAATAATAATGCGTTTTTTATAGTTTCTTTTTATAATTAACGCAAATCAAACACATTTTAATGCAAACATGTAAATCATTGCCTGACCTCTGAATGTTGATAGAAATGTCTTAACAACACTCCGCAAAATGATCAAACATTCATTATCACCCACAAGACTCGCAGATCCGGAATACTACTACCCTGTGACACATGTATGTCGGCTATGTAGGCTGAATACACCTTCTCCGCAGTTCTCCAACAGAGTTTCTCTACCGAGTCTTCACCAGAATATAAGAACGCACTCAGATTTCTGACTCGGCTGCACAGCAACCTTTTTCAAGAGGTCGGCATCAAATATCGCGTTGAGTGAAAGAGAAGAAACGAGATCAAGTGGAAAGCCAATAAAAGATAGAAAGATCGTTTTAGTTCTTGATGACGGAACAGATTCTTAGTCCCAACTGGCATCTGCAGGTAATGATGACAGTGCTAAAAGTTGCGGTGCGAAAGATGTTTGTGTGAAGATGCACTTAACGATTTCTATGTCCAGCGTTGCTCTTTGTAGGAGGTCAATGTTCTGCTGGCCACACGAAAGACGGAGTCGTCAATGGCTGTTTGAACATTCATGTTTATCGGAGAGGGAGACTCTTCATTGAACTCTCTGAAGCCTAGTGGCTTGCGTCGCTGCTTCCCGCTTTGTGTATTCGGGTTCAAATCCCGGTCGATCCACATGGCTTTCATGGTGATCAAAACGCTTTTGTGGAGGATTATTACGTATTCCCTGCCTTTGGTTACACTACCTGCTCCATTTTCTGTTCTTGTCTCTCCTCTTCTGCTCTCGTCTCTCCTCTTCATCTGTTCCAGAAGAGGTGGCTCAGTGCAACTTATGTCACTGCAGTGCCTCTGACCGGCAGGTTCTATGTTCGAATCCCAACGGCGGCAAGCTTTTCAACTCTAGCTTTTCAGTTGGGTCGAATTCAGTCGCTGTCTGGAGAATAATTATAGCGGCTGGCTGCTCTGATCGGTTATTATCCGTGGTTTCTCCGATCTATACCAGATGAATACCGGAGCAGAACCCTACCAAACGGACCACGGACCGCGCGCGATCTTTCCTTCCTCTTCCTTGTTCAATCCTCACTCCTTACACACACACACACACACACATACACTAACATGCACTACACTACCAGACATGTTGTGAGACTGGTCGGGGGGAAATGCTTGATCCATCTGGGGCGGTGCCCTGCTGCTGGGAGATACGTGGTCGGGGAAAACTCCGCTAGCCACCGGTAGGTCAGCGCCGGATCACGCCATCTTCCAGGGGAAGATCATCACCAACTCCCGATGAAAAACATGCACTACACGTACGGGACTAATGACCTCAGTAGTTGAGACGCCCGGAATCATTAACAATCAATCAATCTTCATCTGTTCTCGTCTCTCTCCCTCGTCTTTTGTCCTCTGCCATGGAGTTGTATAATACCTCGGCTTTGGAAAGATGTCCATAAAATGTCTCCCTGTGACCTGTGTTGTTGAGCACTTTCAAATTTGTCAACACATGGGAAGTATTGTCTTTTCGACTCGAATTTACTTCACGAAGAATCAACACAACAACGTCTCAGTTACATTTGTCCGTTTCTCGCATCATTCACCTGTTGTGTGAAATCTGCTTAGGACGGAAATTGTCGGAGAAATTAATTGTGTCGTGAATTTATCGATGCCACAATCCTAACATGGCCTTCCGTGATTTTCCGCCCTTCAACAATCATATTCTATCAGTTTTATGTTTTTGAGGCAGTATCTTAAATATGTCTCACAATTCTATAATTATTTTAAGAAGTCAATTTCAACGTTCCTATCTATGCACTATCAATCTCGAACAACTTGTACTTCTCAATCGTATTTCATGTAAGGTTGAAAACTGTTTTTCTTTTAAGACATATTTGTTTATTATAAATATTTTAAGTGTTTCTTTAATTATTTTATTTATTTATAATTTCTAAACGTCTTCCTGAACGTCCATTTGAATGCCTAAGTCTCCGAGGTACTGCACGCCTATGGTAACCGTATCCATTGTGCCACACGAAACTGATATATGAGTGATCGGAATGGGCTCCTCACAGCTAGGGATGTCGATGTTTTCAAAATATCGATGTTTTTGTAAAATCATAATTGATCTTTTTTAAATAAAAAGTACCATTATAACAATATTTTGTAGTACTTTTCATTTATCCATAAATTCAATATTCCTCAGACCGAAGTAACAAAAGGAAAAATAAATAAATTCTAGCGTTTGTTAATAAAGAACTCTCTATTATTTTTTAGTTATCGAAGAAGATAGTCCTTTAATAAGTTCAAAGTTTTGTTAATTATCCTGATGTTTTTTTACTATTTTTTCAGAGAAATCTCATTGAAAATTAATAAACGAGACCACTTTCAAATTAATTCCCCCTCACACATACACGCAAACAAACGTGAACTTCAATGGTCACCTATCTAGTTAAAAAAAACACTGATATTTAATAACATCGATGGTTTGTGGTCGATATTTTATTAACATCGATTTTTTAATATTGAGAATCGATGTTTAGAAGCATCGATGTTTTATTGTCGATGACGCATCCTTCTTCGTAACAAAGTAGTGTGGTGTTGAGATGCAGTCTCGTGTTCTTAACGGGTGCAAGGGGGAATTGGGCCACGACCGGAGTGCAGTGAAGAAAGATCTCACCCGTGCGACCGTCCGAACCGGTAAATTTCCTCCTTTTTTCTGCATCGAGCTCCGACAAGCGGCCCGGCACGCTGTGAGATCCAGTAGCTCACCCACAGCTAACTCGTGCCGGATTTAAGGTGGCCTACATTATAAATACTATACGTCTTTTGTGATGTCTGTGTAGGTACGAAGTACTCTATAGAGATATAAAAAAATGAATCGCGAATGAAAAGGTTTAGCGTGATCACTGTAGCTGAAAATGCTAATTTATCCAAATGAGTAATATATACCAGAGGGCTGCTTTCAGCAACAATGCTGCTGGACAAAATCACACGAAATGGTTTCCCAAAACGTAGCCCACACACTGATCAAAAACTATGAATTAAATAAAAACCGAAAAGACTGCAATAAATTAAAGGTATTAATTAATACAATAAATTCTGCACCAATCAACGCCGTATCCCGTCTCCTTTCCCCCGCCCCATCCACCTTATCACCCTCATCAAAAAAACCCGTTCCTGCCCCCCTTCACCGTTCCCCATCCTCCAGATTCGTCACCCCGCACAGTCGCCAACGTCCATCCCTAACTCCGGTTTTCACCATCCCCGCCAACGCAAACCCCGTCTTCCTATTTGGTGCAGCAATCCGAGAGAGAGGGCGCGTCGTGGAGCGTGTCGCGAAGAATGTCGCTCGGTGTCGCGGAGGGAGAGGTGGCTGAGGGCATCAACTGATGTCACTGCAGCGCCTTCGACCGGGAGGTCCTAGGTTCGAGACTTGACGTTGGCAAGATTTTCAACACTAGCTAGTCAGCTAGGTCGAATTCAGTCGCTGTCTGGATGAGAATTGTAACGGCCGACTGCTCTGACGGGTAGTTTTCCGTGGTTTCTCCGATCAAGTGAATGCCTGAGTAGTTCCCTAACAAACGGACCATGCACCGCGCGCGATCATTACCTCCTCTTCCTTGTCCTTTTCTCTCCCCTTACACACACACACTAACATGCACTACACTACCACGTATTCCGCGAGACCGGTTGGGAGCTTAGAGCTTGTCCCGACTGGGGCGGTGCCCCGCTGGTGGGAGAGTCCTAGTTAGGGGGAAACCCCACTAGCCGACGGCAGGTCGGCGACGGATCTCGCCATCCAGCGGGGGAAGATCACCGCCACCTCCCGATAGACAAAAACATGCACTACACGTAGGGGATAATGACCTCTGTAGTTGAGGCGTCCGATGATTGATTGATTGTTAGTAATCAATCAATCATCAGTGCGCAAGCACATCAAGGTTAAGGGAACAGAGCATCAAGCTCTGGGGAACCATGTGCGCTTTTCCTGAAGAAAATCAGGTGCGGATGGTTACACAGATATAAAGATAGGTGATGAAAAGAAAGATGAAAAACACGCACTACACATACAGGACTAATGACCTCAGATTGATTGATTTTTTCGTGTTACCGGGCGCGTCGACGGCTTTGGTCATTAGTCCATAAGTGTAGTTCCTTTTCTTTTCTCGAGAGATGGTGGTGATCTTCCCCCGCTGGATGGCGAGATCCGGCGCCGACGTACCGTCGCCTAGTGGGGTTTCCCCCTAACCAGGACTCTCCCACCAGCGGGGCACCGCCCCAGCCGGGACAAGCTCTAAGCTCCCAACCGGTCTCCCGGAATATGTGGTAGTGTAGTGCATGTCAGTGTAAGTGTGTAAGAGGAGAAGATAGGACAAGGATGAGGAAGGAAAGATCGCGCGCGGTCCGTGGCCCGTTTGTTAGGGTACTGCTCTCACATTCGCCTGGTGTTGATCGGAAAAACCACGGAAAACTGCCGATCAGAGCAACCGGCCACTAGAATCCTTCTCCAGACAGCGACTGAATTCGACCTAGCTGACAAGCTAGTGTCGAAAATCCTGCCACCGTCGGAACCTAGAAGCTCCCAGTCAGAGGCACTGCAGTAACATCAGTTGATGCCCTGAGCTACCGCTCCCGGTACTAATGACCTCTGTAGTTGACGCGCCCGGAATCACTACCAATCAATCAATGGAACCCCGTCCGCCTGTGAGGCGAATCCTGGAGCGCGTCGAAGGCGGTCGGAGGGCGGTGTCTGGGAGGGATCCGGCTGGACCGGTCCAAGGACGCCTGCAAGGTCACGCGGCTGCGCGCGCCCGCCGGCGGTGGCGCCCCGCCTCGCGGCACACATCCCCTCCCCGCCCTCCCCGCCCTCCCCGCATGTGGGCTCCCAATCTCCCGGATGCGACCGCCCCCGCCTCCGCCAAACCAGAGCTGCGCTGGGAAGGTTTTTTTTTGTTTTTTTTTTTGGCGCTTGGCATGGATTTTCCGGGAGTGGCACAATGCAACCTCTTTGAAGATGGCCGGAAGAAATATGGGATTTCAACCAAACTTGGCATATAGGTTGCCCATCGTTTGCCCACCAAAAAGTTTCGTTTGTCCACCCACACAAAAAAGTTACACGGAAAAAAATTTTCGGGTCAAATTCATGTTGACCAAAAAAATTCAGATACTTTAAATAATATAGTAAATCGTTTGCCCAGGTTTACCCACCAAAAATTTTCGTTTGCCCACCACTAGAAACAAATTAGCTACGAAAAAAGTTTTCGAATCCACTTCAGGGTGGCCGGAAATAAATTTGGAAATTTAACCAAACTTCGCATATAGCTTACCCACAATTTCCCCAGGTGTGCACATAAAAAAATCGTTATCTTCTATACGATAAAATAATGTTCTCGTTGGTCCAAACAATATTTTCCATTGCCCAGGCACGAAATTGAAATAACAAGCGGGGTGGGGGAATATCACAAAGGGCAAGGGGAAACGAATTGGCTTCTACGTCAGGTGTAAAAACTTGCGTTAATTCGACCCTAGAATGCCTCGGATACATAGGATACATAGTTACATACATACGGATACATATATACATACACACGGATACATATTTATACAGTTTCGTAAAAACGTCCTCAACAAGTACTCTGTTACTTCAAAAGGTATTTTTGAGTATGATGTGAAATTAAAACTTTAAGGTATGGCTTATAAATTTGCATTTGTTGTCTCCCGGATGCAAAATGGCTACTTCATCATGAGTCACTCTAAGTGTGACAATAGAAAAAACTACAGTATGAATATGACAATGGTATATGTCTCTGACAATATTGTATAGTCTCTTCTATTTTCTGCAAGGCTTTTCTATCACCAATAATTGTTGAGCTTAGTCAGGTGTAAAAACTTGTGTTAATTCGACCCTAGAATACCTCGGATACATAGGATTCATAGTTACATACATACGGATACATATATACATACACACGGATACATATTTACACAGTTTCGTAAAAACGTCCTCAACAAGTACTCTGTTACCTCAAAAGGTATTTTTGAGTATGATGTGAAATTAAAACTTTAAGGAATGGCTTATAAATTTGCATTTGTTGCCTCCCGGATGCAAAATGACTACTTCATCATGAGTCACTCTAAGTGTGACAATAGAAAAAACTACAGTATGAATATGACAATGGTATATGTCTCTGACAATATTGTATAGTCTCTTCTATTTTCTGCAAGGCTTTTCTATCACCAATAATTGTTGAGCTCGCGAGCTACCTTGTAGCTCAACACACTTTCAAACTATCTTGCAATAAAGTGTTTGCTATAAAAAACTTGGAGGTAAACTGTATTGTATTATCGTATTCTAATACTCAATAGAAGTTGAACGCCAGAAAAATAATATGGCTGGGTTATAGGAGCATTCCACGTGCCCGACCGGGAGAGGTGGCTGAGTGCATCAACTGATGTCGCTGCAGTGCCTCTGACCGGGAGGTCCTACGCTCTGGTCGGTAGATTTACGTGGTTTCTCCGATAAACAGCCGGTGAATGTCGCAGCAATACCTTAACAAACGAGCCACGGACCGCGCGCGATCTTTCCTTCCTCGCCTTGTCCTATCCTCACCCCTTACACACACACTAACATGCACTACACTGCCACATATGCCGGGAGACTGGTAGGGGGCTTAGAACTGTCTGGAGGAAAATTCTAGCTCTGATCGACAGTTTTCCGTGTTTTTTCCGATCAAGCAAATGCCTGAGTAGTTCCCTAACAAACGGGCCACGGACTGCACGCGATCTTTCCTTCCTCTTCCTTGTCCTATCCTCTTCCTTGTCCTATCCTCTTCCCTTACACACACACTTACACTAACATACACTACACTACCACATGTTTCGGGAGATCGGTCGGGAGCTTAGAGCTTGTCTCGGCTGGGGCAGTGTCCCGCTGGTGAAAAATACCTGGTTAGGGAAAACCTCGCTAGTCGAAGGTAGGTCGGCGCCGGATTTCGCTATCCAGCGGGGGATGATTATCTCCACCTCCCAAGAGAGAAAACCATGCACTACACCTACGGGACTAATGACCTCTGTGGTTGAGGCGCCCGATGATTGATTGATCACTAACAATCGATCATCATTGCGCGAGCACATGAAGGTTAAGGGAACAGAGCATGAAGGTCTGGGTAACCAGATGCGCTTTTCCTGAAGAAAATCAGGTGCGGATGGGTTACATAGATATAAAGATAGGTAGAGAGATAAATTAGATTAGATTAGATTACATTGGATATTACATTTGCAAGTAAGTTTATGCGAACCAGTGGCAGATCACGACAATTTACAAGAATCACAATGAAATATAATAATATAATATAATTTTAAATTATTTCAAAATAATAAAAATTATAATAATGATATTAACAGCAGTAATAATAACAATGATAATGAAATAAATGCAATAATAAAAATATCAAAAATTACATTGGTATGGCTATCCTATACAGATATTTTAAAATATTAAACACGTGTCTTGGTCGCTACACTACACTGCACTCCATTTTATAAAACTATCTTGCACTTCACTTTTCTTTCTTACTACTGCAATATACAACACGATACAGCACTTCTATACAATCACATCAAAAATCAATACATTACTACATATTTATTAAAACAATGCAATTATTATTAATAATAATCATAAACTTTTTACAAACCCTTACTTAATAATTATTATTAAAATTTACCAATATCATTAATTTACTACTAAACTCCTCAATGTACATCAAGGAAACGGATGAAGGGAAGTCGCAGGCATCTCATTCCAGTCGGTTATTGTTTTGCTTGCAAAGAAAAATTTTCCTGCTCTCACTGACCTGTGAATTGCACTCTCTTTGTGTATGCCACAAACCGTTGTTTTAACCCTACAGACTTCTAACGCCTTTCGTTCTTACTTCTATTGCCTCGGAATGCAAGTTAACACTCTTTTCTCATTTGAGTTAATGACACGTTTTGTTAGTTACAGCTCAACAGCCGACTGTATACTTCGGTTTTTATAGCATGGCGCGTGAGGGTCTTGTCTTCACGATGGAATAGGGTACGACTTTTTGCGTCTTTCTTAGGCATGCCGCTAAATGTGTCATGATCACGACCATATCAAGCAGTGCTCCATATCAAGCGACATCTAGCGGCAAAACGGAGAATGACGCAAAAAGTCGCGACATATTCTATCGTGAAGACAAGGCCCTTACGCGCCATGTTATAAAAACCGAAATATAGCCGCTGACACTCCTGTTTGCCCGGGTTGCTAAAAGTAAACGTGTAAATATTAATACTATAACTATTGTATGTAAGCCTCTTCGAACCAATTTCTTCTTCTTTTAGTAACTGATTAGTACGTAGGTTGGTCTCCAGAAGCCCCTAGCGCATTCTTGTGAGACTTATCCTGAGCGAGTATGCCTAAGGTAGTTTGTCATTGCTTCCTCAACGGGCGCTAGTTCGCCAATTTTGATATTTTATTTGAATTCCAGATAGCGCAGACCGCCATCTTATCCAGTAATTCCAATCGAAACTCTGAATCGGTGCTAAATTGCTAGACGACTTAATTTTGTCAGGATCGTCCAAGTGTCTTTCCTGGGATACTGATTTACACGCCGACAAGCGTCCGCATGCATTCCGTGCAATCCACGAACTTGAGATCAGTATCCCGGCATGATAACCACTATATCAACAAAGCTGGTCAAACCAATATGTAACTTTTCACTCGAGTCAACTTTCGTAGTATTATTTTATTAACTTTAGGTTTGAACAATTAATTTGTTTATTATAATATTAAGCAGACCTGTTTCTTCTCTTAGTCGTAACTAATCTTTGATAATAAACAGAAAATACAGAGAAAATTATTAAAATCAAATATCTGAGACACTCTCTATGTAAATACACATATACAAGATCTTGTGCCTAGTTCCATGATGAACATGTTAATTGTGGAGTAACAAATTAAACTAGGTTATGTTTTTTCTGAAGACAGGGAGCACGATACTTTAGTGTGTATATTGCACGAATAATTTAGCGATATCCAGAGAAACGTTCGGAATCGTCTCACACGTCAAGAATAACACGCAATGGGAAATTCAAATGACGCACCTTATTCCCAGGCAAATGAAGGCTAAGAAGCAAATGTGCACAGGGACACGGGAATGAAGTTTCTGTCAGGGAGAGGAAACAATAGAAGAGAGGAAAATGTAGAAAGCTTGTTAAGCGTTTGAAGAGTTATAATATGTAAAATAAATCTTTGAAACTTCAAAGACGAAATTATCTAACGAACAATGTTGTATATTTTGATTGTGGAAAACAATAAAGTATTTTATCACATTGACATTTATGCATACGGAGGTGGCCAAATTATTAGTCTAGAATGATTGAATGAGACAAAAACGTATTTACAACCTTATATCTTCATAATAAACTGTGTTTACATATTTATAATGTTTCAAAATATTTCAATTATTCATAATTAACACACTTATGCAATGCTCACTTTTAACACAGACGTGTTGAAAATCAATTCTTAAACCTTTCTTACAATTTCAGAGTCATTACGCTAGATGCGAATGAGTTGTTTTATGATCTTCTTTTTAAGGCCTTATTTCATCCAGTTTCTTTCAACTATTGATCGAACAGTTTCTAAGAGATGAATGTCAGGGTTTCTTTTGTCAGGTTCTTTTAAGGACATACTATACTCTATTAAATAAAGGAACAAATATTTAGTATAATAATTTGGCCACCGCTGTAGTGGCTCTTTTACTTTCTCGCAGACTGAATTCACAGCACAGATAAATTATTGTTATGTGGCGGCAAATAACGGCAATTTTGTTTAGAAAAAACAAACACTGTGGGGCTCTGGTACTGAAAAAAGATAAATCCTGTTCCTATCTGTAGTAAATTATTTCCTGTAACACGTTACATAGTCAGAATCCACGTTTTGAGGTTCCGTGATACCGTAAATTTTACTAACAGCAAAAACACAAATTACAACTTACAAAGTACAAATTTTCATCAACAGCAAAAACACATCTTCCTCGGCAAAGCATAGAAGAAGGTAACATTTATTGTGAGACATACTGTATTTTCTCAAATATGTCACATTCCGTTTTTACTGATTTTTTTTACGATAACAATTGCATACCAATGGGGGGAATCAACGATGAGTCCCAATATAGATTTTTTCCAATACCTTTGTTTTAGCAATTAATAACTGAATTTTTTCTAACTCTAAGAGATGGTTTCCTCTTTAAACGCTTACAGGATATTAAGAAAAAAGTTCAAATCCGTAGCCATACGTAAACGCGAGAAACTCCGGCGTTCATTTACAGCCAGGCTAGCGTAACACAATGCAATTTTAGCCTCTGGCTATGTAGAGAACAGGATGCAATCGAAAGAGATTTATATACTTTCAACTAATTCTTTAAATAAACATCATTGCCATTTGATACTCTCGCGGATCCGACCGAAAGCACATAAAATGCGCAAAATGTATCATTTACGTCTATAACAAAATGTTTTACCTGTAACTTACTGAAAATGTATGTATTAATTGCTGGATACACGTAGAATTAGTTGTTAAATATATAAAATCGTCATTCAATGATATTCCAACTTATTCTCACGTCGAACTTTCATCTTTTTCATTGGTGTTGTCCGAGTACTGAAACTTAATTATATTCAAATTCAATTTTATCTTCTTTTACGTAGCGGGACTCGAACCATGAGACCTGGTCTTCCGTCTAACCACGCAAATTTCGCCACGTTCCTTTCATCATTTAGCGGAGTGAGAAGGTATCAATCGGGAGACGAAACGGCGTATATGATTTTAGCTCAAAAGCTCATTTTAGGTTTGAGGATCTTTTAAATGCACTAAATCTACGACATGGGACATCCGGTTTTACTTCCCCTCCGAATGAATAAGGATTTTTTTCGTTCTTAAAAAAAGCCACGGATTCGATCGGGTTTGAACCCGCAAACTTGGGTATAAAAGTTATACCACCAAAGTCGTTTGTGACAAATAAAAGCCCTTTATAAAAAAAAGACAAATAAAAGCCCAAATATAAACCCCTTCCTAACTATCTCAATGTGTTTGACCGGGAGCGGTAGCTTAGTGCATCAACTGATGTCACTGCAGCGCCTCTGACCGGGAGGTCCTAGGTTTGAGTCCTGACGGCGGCAGGATTTTCGACACTAGCTTTTCAGCTAGGTCGAATTCAGTCGCTGTCTGGAGGAGAATTCTAGCGGCCGGCTGCTCTGATCGGTAGTTTTCCGTGGTTTCTCCGATCAACACCAGGCGAATGCCGGAACAGTACCCTATCAAACGGGCCATGGACCGCGCGCGATCTGTCCTTCCCATTCCTTGTCCTATCCTCTCCCCTTACACACACACTTACACTAACATGCACTGCACTACCACATATTCCGGGAGAGCGGTCAGGAGCTTGGAGCTTGTCCCGACTGGGGCGGTGCCCCGCTGGTGGGAGAGTCCTCTGGTTAGGAGGAAACCCCACTAGCCGACGGTAGGTCGGCGCCGGATCTCGCCATCCAGCGGAGGAAGATCACCGCCATCTCCCGAAAAAACATGCACTACACTAATGGGACTAATGACCTGAGCAGTTGACGCGCCCGGAAACATGAATCAATCAATGTGTGTGTTTGTTTCAGAGTGTAGCGATGCGCGTGTGGGCGGCGCTGGCGCTGTTGGCGTGGGCGTGGGCGTGGTCGGGGGCGTGGGCGGAGGAGAAGGCGGACTGGCCGCCGGGCACGCGCTCCACACGCACCTCGCTGCACGTGGCGCGCAGCCTCGACCCCGACGCCGTCGAGACGCTCAACGTGCGCACGCGCTCGGGCCAGGTCAGCACTCGCACTCTTCTCGTTTTTATGCTTTTTTTTAATTTTTAATTTTTGTTTTAATTTTTTATTTTATAGTTTTGTTTTTAATTTGTTCTTTCTATTTTAGTTTTTAGTTTTTAGTTTTACATTTTATTTAATTTTTTATTTTTACGTTTAATTTTTATTTTTTAATTTTAATTTTTATTCTTTATTTTCATTTTCTATAAATTTTAATTTTATATTTTTTATTTTATATTTTTGTGATTATATTTTTATATTTTATTTATTACACTATTTTTATATTCCATTTACTATATTTTTATATTTTTGTTACATTTTTACATTTTTTTAAAAGGTTTTTATTTTTTATTTGTCATTTTTCTTTTGAATTTCATCGTTGTTTTTTTGCATTACACAGATGTATGTGTTCGCTTAAGTTAAGATTAACTTAAAATCAGAAAGTTTTGAGAATACTCTATATATCTTCAGTGGTATGTAACTCTATTTTTAAGAATATTTGGAAAGAATATAGTTTGTAGTTATTTGTTTGTAGATGATGGAATGTTTGGAAGAGTATAGCGCAAATTATGTCTTTGAAGTATTTGGATAGGAAAAATTGGTAATGCTGAGAAGCGTAGGAGAGTCGGTACTGATTTGAACAGCCAAGAGGAGACGACACAATTGTGAGGTGGCGAAGAGTGATGGCGCCGGCTTGGGGGGTAGAAGAGAGATGGCATATAATGGAAGAGTAAGAAATATTGGCAGGGATATGGGTTTAAAGTTCAATTTTTGTAGGTAGTAAAGACTACTTATGGGTACATTAGAGGACTTAGAGGGAAGACAGATGCATTTGGCATGGCAAATATTTTTTGAGCGAAATAGCTTGAGTCATTTTAGCGGCAGACGCTCATCTCTAGATGAGAATTCTACTAGATACGCAATTGTATATGTGTCATTCTGTAGGTGGCCACGATATTGAATTAAAATAGTAGGTTTGGGAATAAATTAAAGAGCAATAATTAAAGTAGCGACACCTTGCGCATGAAATTATGAAGTAAGAAACTATGCTTGCGATGTGAGATAAATAAGGCAGATAATGGAAACAGATGAAGAGAGTTGGCCCCGATGAAAACACACAATGAATGACAAATAGATGAAGATGTACAAAAGAATAGATGCGATATGGAGAAGTAAGTAGAAATGACGCAGAATGAATGAATAAGTATAGACGAAAACGCTCATTAAAAGTGAAGTGTTGACACATGTATGGATAAATAAAAAAAAATGTCAGCAGCATTAAGACTTAAGAACGAGTATGTATGACGACGCAAGGTTAAAATAGCAGTGATTCAGATAATAAAGTAGCATTGACATACATTTGGGGGAGTAAGAATAAGCTGCAGATATTGAAGAGAGAGTAAGAACAACGTACGGGTAAGTAAGATGAGAACTAAAAGTGCTATGGAGGAAAGGCAAAGATAGTAGAAGGCGTGACAGAATTAATGTAACAACCTCCTAGGACATGTAAAAAAATCTTTCATAATTTTTCAAAGATCTTATGGTAAAACATTTGATTTGACAAAGCTACACATGTATTTGCCCCTTAATGATAGGCAACACATCATACGTTGATGTCTGGCAGTTCTAAGAAATTTTGTAAATTCGCCGAACACCCGCGCAATGCAAGATAGGTTGACTACCAATCAGGGGAAAGCATCCCATGTGCAACTCCTTTCTACAAAATTTCTCACCAAATGTTCTTTGGTAAAAAGTGATCGTTTTCGACCTGTCCTAGAAGTATTTTAACATTTGTTCTGAGACATCCTTAACAGTTGAAATGACAGTGGGTGATGAATGCTCGTTAAACGTTGCTTGATGTCGCGCGGATAAACATAGCCAGAGTGAGCATTGCGCGGGTGAGCATTGCGCGGGTGAGCATTGCGCGGGTGAGCATAGCGCGGGTGAGCATTGCGCGGGTGAGCTTTGCGCGGGTGAGCTTTGCGCGGGTGAGCATTGCGCGGGTGAGCATTGCGCGGGTGAGCATTGCGCGGGTGAGCATTGCGCGGGTGAGCATTGCGCGGGTGAGCATTGCGCGGGTGAGAATTGCGCGGGTGAGCATTGCGCGGGTGAGCATTGCGCGGGTGAGCATTGCGCGGGTGAGCATTGCGCGGGTGAGCATTGCGCGGGTGAGCGTAGCGCGGGTGAGCATTGCGCGGGTGAGCGTTGCGCGGGTGAGCATTGCGCGGGTGAGCATTGCGCGGGTGAGCATTGCGCGGGTGAGCATTGCGCGGGTGAGCATTGCGCGGGTGAGCATTGCGCGGGAGAGCATTGCGCGGGTGAGCATTGCGCGGGTGAGCATCGCGTGGGTGAGCATTGCGCGGGTGAGCATTGCGCGGGTGAGCATCGCGTGGGTGAGCATTGCGCGGGTGAGCATTGCGCGGGTGAGCATTGCGCGGGTGAGCATTGCGCGGGTGAGCATTGCGCGGGTGAGCATTGCGCGGGTGAGCATTGCGTGTGTGGCTGCGCAGGTGGCGAGCATCGTGGTGAAGCGGCGCGGTCCTAAGACGGCGCCCGCCGCTCTCCCCGCCCCCGTCGCCGTCGCCTCCGCCCCCGTCACCTTCGTCGACGACACCCCCGCCCCCGCCCCCGCACCGGCACCTGGTCCTGCCTCAGACTCGCTCGTCAAGGACCAAGAGGAGCTCCCGACCAAGGTAACCAGTTAATACACAGGGAATTGCTTTAAATATTCACCAAAATAATTCAAATAATTTATTATATAGATTGTCTGAGAATAAATGTTACAAACCTAGGCATGTAAGGAAATCGAAGATCATAATTTTTCCCAATGCTCTTATATGTATGTATGTATGTATGTATGTATGTATGTATGTATGTATGTATGTATGTATGTATGTATGTATGTATGTATGTATGTATGTATGTATGTATTGGTAATTGGAGGTTAGATTAATCTGACCTTTGCCAGCCATCGGTGTTTCTAGGCTTGTATCCTGTTTTTATTTGGTATCCAAAAGCAGGTAAGGAATATCATAAAAGGAAGTTACTTACGAAATATTTGCCCCTGATTGGTTGGACCTATTAAACACGCGTGTTTGGCAGGTAAATGAAATCTTTATTGCGTTAGAACGAGACCTCGCAAACATCTGTTCGCAAGGAGTTGTATAAAATAAAGCGAAAATATCATACATGAAACTGCTTTGCTTGAAATTTTGCCGTGAATGTTCAGGGGATAAATCATATTTTCGTTCTGTCAACAATACCGAAATGTGTGCAATCTTTATTCTGAGACACCTGTATAGAGAAAATGCATAAATAGGCGGATGTCTAAAAAAGGACTGATTGCCGGAACGTTTTTAACGTGCCTAACTCATAATTTGTATCTGATGCATAAAATGATATAGTGTTATTATGAAGAAATAATATCCTGATCCCATTTTGTGTAGCCAACACTATTTTCGTCACTCCCATCCTTTCCGGCCTAAAATTATCCCGAATTTTCATGTCGATCAAGTCTACTGACCAGTCCTTTCATCAATGCCATAATCCACATCTGACATTTCCAACACACACACACACACACACACACACACACATACACACTCACACACACCCACACACACACACACACCAACTCTACTTAAAAACGCAAATCAATCAGACCAACTCAATAACACTCTAACCGACCCGATGATACCTCGAAGCGATCACGAACCGACAACCCGGAACGAGCCAACGCGAGTGCATCAGACCCAACCCGAACTGACGAGATGACTCAAAACGACCCGCCCCGTCCCAACCCAAGTCACACGACACAGACGTACGTACACCACGAGACGTACCCAAACATGAAGACCTTTCCCGTCTTGGGTCAGGGATCCGACCCGACCCCACAAGACGACCCAACACTACGTCATCTGTCCCAACACGCCTCGACCAGACCCCGTTCCTCACCACCCCCCTACGCAGAATCCAGACCTGGTGGTCCATGATGGGCGTGTTACGTGCCGTAGGAGCGCGCGAGTAAGCGCCTGGGCGACGCGACACGACACGTCCCGACACGTCCCGACACGGCCCGACCCGATCCGACAACCCCCACCTCACCCCAACCGACACGACACTGCCCGAACATCCGATCGGACACATCCTATCGGACACATCCTATCGGACACATCCTATCGGACACATCCGACGCGACACATCCGATGCGACACATTCGACGCGACACATTCGACGCGACACGACGTGACACGACACGACCCGTCACTACCCGGCCCGACTCTACAGGACGCGACACACCCGACCCAACACGATCGGACACGTCCACATGCATCCAGACACGACACAACACACTCCGACCCAACATCTCAATCCAACAAGAAACACCAGACATCACGCGACACGATCGGCTCATCCGGACGCGGCCCAACGAGACACGAAGAACCTGAAAAGATCAGACAGGACCTAAACCGACACGACTCGACTCAACCCGATCCGACCCGTCATCCTGATTCCGGCGCCCCGACTCCATCGCCGCTGCCTGTGTGGTGAACGCTTTTTTTTAACGTGCACAGAATTCCCTTTTCCCCATAGTACGTCGCACACAGTTTTTGACGTAAAATACTGTAAATAAATAAATGAGTGAATGAATGAGTGAATGAATGAATGAGTGAATGAGTGAATGAATGAATGAGTGAATGAATGAATGAGTGAATGAATGAATGAGTGAATGAATGAATGAGTGAATGAATGAATGAGTGAATGAATGAATGTGTGACTGAATGAATGAGTGAATGAATGAATGAGTGAATGAATGAATGTGTGACTGAATGAATGTGTGACTGAATGAATGTGTGACTGAATGAATGTGTGACTGAATGAATGAGTGAATGAATGAATGAATGAATGAATGAGTGAATGAATGAATGAGTGAATGAATGAATGAGGGAATGAATGAATGAATGAGGGAATGAATGAATGAATGAGGGAATGAATGAATGAATGAATGAGGGAATGAATGAATGAATGAATGAATGAATGAGTGAATGAATGAATGAATGAATGAATGCGTGAGTGAATGAATGAATGAATGAGTGAGTGAGTGAGTGAGTGAGTGAGTGAATGAATGAATGAATGAATGAATGAATGAATGAATGAATGAATGAATGAATGAATGAATGAATGAATGAATGAATTAATGAATGAATAAATAAATAAAAATAAACGAATAAGCAAATGTTAAAAAGGAGGTGTCGCGTGGCGTGCGCAGGAGCGCGCGGGCAAGCGGCTGGAGGCGGCGGTGCCGGCGCCGGTGGCGGTGCGCTCGGACGCCGTGTGGGTGAAGGGCGCGGGCGCCGCCTCCAAGAAGTCGCGCGGCCTCATCTCGGTGGGGCGCGACGGCGTGCCCGTGGTGACGGGCGTGCGCGTGCCCGACGACGAGGCCGACCGCACGCGCACCTGGCGCAACGCGCGCGTCATCAACAACGTGCTCGTGCCCAACGACGCGCACGCGCAACAGCGCCCGCGCGCCGCCAGGTGAGGCACAGCGGAGGGGAAACACTGGGCGGAAAGGGGGACTGCACGTAGGGCTAAGAGGAACTGCTCATAGGGGAAGGAGGGACTATTCATAGGGGAAGGAGGGGCTGTTCGTAGGGGAAGGAGGGACTGTTCATAGGGGAAGGAGGGACTCTTCATAGAAGAAAGAGGAACTGTTCATAGGGGAAGGAGAGACTGTTAATAGGGGAAGGAGGGACTGTTCGTAGGCGAAGGAGGGACTTTATAGAGGAAGGAGGGACTGTTCATGGGGGAAGGAGGGACTGTTCATAGGGGAAGGTGGGACTGTTTATAGAGGAAGGAGGGACTGTTCATGGGGGAAGGAGGGACTGTTCATAGGGGAAGGAGGGACTGTTTATAGAGGAAGGAGGGACTGTTCATGGGGGAAGGAGGGACTGTTCATAGTGGAAAGAGGGTCTGGTCGTAGAGGAAAGAAGGAACAGTTCATAGGGGAAGGAGGGACAGTTCATAGGGGAAGGAGGAACAGTTCATAGGAGAAGGAGGGACTGTTCGTAGAGGAAAGAAGGGAAAATACTTACAGGAGAAAGGGAAATTAGGTAGAGTAAAGAAGGAGAAACTGGAAGGGAAAAGGGCGGGAATAGATAGAGGTAAGGGGGGGAAATAGGTTGAGGAAAGAGGGGAAATAAGTAGAGGTAAGAGGGGAAAATACATACAGGAGTAAGAAAAGTAGGTCGATAATCTAGGCAAAAAAAAATTATTTGTTCTCATCTTTAATTAAAATGTAGTAAACAACATTAATTTACTGTAGACAATATTGATTCATTTTCTTGAAATGAAGTTAAAATATATTTAGTGATCATGTAGTTCGTGTTTCTGTTTATCTTATAATAAATAAGCATTTATTATTACTTAATTCATAATAAGCTCTGAAAGGTATCACGGTGATAAAAATTACATTTATCATTTATCATAAACAAATGAAAATTTCCTTTCTGTCGTACATTATACTCCAAACGATTCATTTTTTGGCACATGTTGGTCATTTGTATTGAGATATACAAATTTTCTCTCTACTTTAATATCTCGCAAAGATCTTAGCGTCCGGCTTGCTGGGTCAATGGGTCACGATATATATAATCCTTATTACCTTTATAATGGATTATAGAATCCGCAGACTATACAGCGCTGCTGGGAATCTGAAAGTAGAATGATTCTAATTCCTAGTTCATTACTGTTTGGATTGACTAAATGAAAGATCACTTTCTTTTCTAAAGAACAAAATTTAACAAAGTTTATTGTTACCTTTTTGCAAACAATATAGTGAATTTAATACATGATTTTAATGTTAGGCCTTTGATCAAGATATCTTTGAATTTAGAATGTTATACCGCGGTTAACTTATCTTTTCTTCGTTGATGTCCCTCGAAGACTTCTCAGTCGAAATATCTTGCGAGCTTGCCGTAGTCCAAAGTTCCAAGAAATCCTCTTCTGCTCCTATCCAAGATGGTGTCAAACTATCAAAATTATCAGTCCTGATTACGTCCTATGACATAGTCCCAAAACCTATAACTCGATTACCACTCCCGACGAAGTCCCAATTTATGCATCAATATTACTTTCACATGCAATATCTGCAATATTATTTGCTGTCCTTCAAATTTCACAATCTGATAACCCGACTCTGACTATCTGCACTACCTCGCTCCCTCTCACGACCCACGATCCGTTCAGACATGCGATGCCGGTCAGAATGAATTCTTCTTACATGATTCACCCCTCGAAGCTTCCTATTAAACTCCCTTCTTTTTTTTCATAACATTTGACCGTCCTTCTCTCACCCAGCCAATCCATGCGTTCGTTATATTTTGATGTAGCTAACCTTTCGATCGTCCAAACTTCTTAATGCATATTCCACCATATTGTCTTCAAATAAATGTTAGTTTATATTCATGTGACATATCGGTATGTCACAGTATATGCCGCAAGACGAGTTCTGGATGACGTCTTGTAGGAATGGTTGAATTCGTCCAGCCATGTACTTTCTTATTTATAGCCACATGATCGATTCGGTCAAAAAGTAATACGCACTTTAGATTATTCTTTCTAATTGAAACTGCTGATCATTTATACATCTGCTGTTTGTAATGTAAAAATATTGAACAAGCCCGTATCTTCCATACATGTTAGCGGTTTCTCTTCAGGTTCAGTGATAGGGTGGTTGTATAATAACATAAAATATCAGAACGTAGGGTATTTTTGTACATATTCCTGTCTTCATGTTTAAAAGACCAAATTATTCGTAACCCAATATTGAAAAACAATTGACATGTGGGACATTGGGACTTCACAATATTACATTTCGTACTCATAGAACATCTTTAGCTAAAACTTACTTGTTTCGACTCTTCTTATCGAACGAAGAATTGTTAAATCCTTATCGGACGTCAGCCATTAACAGAGGCTTTTCGTACCTTTATTTGTGTTGAGTCAATAGTACATAATAATAATAATAATAATAATAATAATAATAATAATAATAATTATATAAAAGTGCGAAAATAATTAATTATCACTAGCTTCACAGTTGTTGCTCTCTGTCGCAGCCCCCTGTCCGATGAGGACGCGGAGACCCAAGACCGGCTGCTGCAGTACATCCGGGCAGTAAACGCGCGAGAGTGGTCCTCACTTCCGGCGGAAGCTCGCGACTTGGATTCCAGCGAGAGCCGCGGGGCGCGCCACCTTGCTCCTTCTTCTTCGTCGTCTTCTTCTTCTTCATCAGAATCTCCCAGCGGAGAACTCCAGGTAAGAGCTGGTCTCCCATTAAGAATGTTTACGCCACAAGCAGAAAGCGAGTTGTCTTGAATCTGTTAGCGTTGGGACTGTGTCGACCGTTGGATGGTTTGCAATAGTTACTTGTGCTGCTAAAACAGCACGTACTTTCTCGCCCGTAATTTCACGCAAAATTAAACGAAAAGAACTCGAATTTTTGAAAATTGGTACAGAACCTTTAATGGAGGATACAGAACTCGTTAATGGAGGATTACTTCGAGAAGCGCAAAGCGCTCAACGCCCCTTAAGGGGCTTGGAGACGCGTTGCGTCAAGGTGTAGACGCAACAAATTTAAAAAAAAACCTTATTTCAAAGTCTGTCTTTAAAAAACAGATTTCATTCAGGAGAAAAATCTATCTGCACAATTGTTGTTTTAGGAAGATACCGAAAAAATTTTTAATTTTTGCATTTTCCAAAAAATCAGAGTTTTCAACGAAAATGCGACTTGCACCATTCTTCTAAACGTTCTTCACTTTATCTAAGAACAAAATTTACTTAAAAACGATGGAGCCATTTTTTTGTAAGTTTTGAAAATGTCTCAGGGGCTCCATGTAAAGTACCACTCAAATTAAAATACCGGTTTAATCTCAAGGAGCCGCGATATCAGTCAGGTCGATTAGAGAATATCGATTTTGGAGAAAATTGGCTGAACGGTTTAGCGGCTAGCGTTGTTCATATACGGACGGCTGGATAAACAGACAGACAGACGTTTTCCCGTCATTCGATTTTTCGGTATCAAGGACTCACAAAACATGTATTCTGTCTACACCCCTTCTTAGAGTACCTTTTTCTACAATTAGTAAGTGTATTTTTCCACTTTTTCGGTATCAGAGCTCTGTAATAAGAGTTTGTCTGCGGAATATTTGCCGTTTTTTCCCGTAGCTTTGCATAATTTTCTCCATACTGCGCAAGCGGTAGCGAGAAAGAAAAAGTAATGGAGTAAAATTGGAAGGGTGTTCCAGTGATGCACTTGCAATTGCTATGTATTATAGTTTTGCATATTGCACATTTAATTCCAAAAATTTGTTTAATCAGATGCGCTTGATAATATTTAGTCACTTTCTAATTCAATTATTTGCAATGTTGTAGTTAGTTGTTTAAATAAGTCTCTGATCGATAAAATGTAATGAATTATCTGAATACATGCATGGATTATTTTATAGTGCAATGAGTTCCAAATACATACAGATTCACAACACACATATAATGAATTAATAAATGAAATATGTATGGGATTGATGTTTTCAAATAATCAGCAGCTACTGAATTTGTTTCGTAAACCTTCATTTCCGTTTTTCAAATATTTTAAAACTTTTTCTTTATGAATATAAAATTATTTGGTTAAAGTTTATTTTTAATAATTTTCTTGTATTCAGAAATATTCATTACTATTATGTGTCCACTAGTGTGTGTGGTGATAGGCGCTTGTGCTACTACAGGCCACTAATAGCATAATATTTTGTGGATGTTTGGAAGTAGGAGCGTCCTTTACTACCTGTATCTAGTAGACTAATATCATTGTGTGTGTAGTGGCGTGCGCTATTGCAAGCCACTAGTAGCGTAACAATACTGTATGGTGATAAGCTGTGAGGGCTGTATCAGGCCACTAGTATGGAAATATATTGTGTTGTGGAAGTCGCGTGTCCATATACTGGCTACTAGTAGTGTAATAATACCATAGGTTTGTGATGATAGGAGTGTGTGCTACTACAGACCACTAGTAGCGCAATAATACAGTCTGTATGTATGGTGGTAGGCGCGTGTGTTGCTGCAGGCCACTAGTAGCGAAATGATACTTTACATGTTCTTGTACAAGCGCTTGTGCTTCTACAGGCCACTAGTTTCGTAATAATACTGTGTTGAAGGCGTTAGGCAAGTGTACTTCTACAGGCCACTAGTAGAGTAATATTACGGACAGTGTAGTAGTGAGCTGTGCTGCTTTATGGCATTAGTAACGTAATAAAACCGTGTTTATTGGGTGCTGGCACGTGTGCTGTTACAAGCCATTAGTAGCGTTATAATAGTGTGTGTGGTGGTAGACGACTAGTGGTATATTTATATAGTGCGTGGTGGTAGGCGCCTGTGATTCGTACAGGTCACTAGTAGCGTTAGATTATTGCTTGTGTGTGGTTGTAGGCCACTAGGGTGTTAGAATACTGCTTGTGTGGTTGAAGGCTACTAGTAGCGTAATAATAATCATTGTGTGTGGTGGTACCCTGCAAGTAGCGTAATAATACTCCTTGTGTGCGGTAGTAGGTCACTAGTAGGGTAATAATACTCCTTGTGTGGAGCTAGGCCACTAGTAGCGTAATAATTCTGCTTGTGTATGGTGGTGGGCTACTAGTAGCGTCAGAATACTGCGTTTGTGTGATGGTAGGCCACGTAACGATATCATACTGTGTATGGCCATTAGCAGCGTTAGAATTTTGCTTGTGTCTGGTGGGCCACTAGTAGCGTCAGAATATTCCTATGTTTGGTGGTGGGCCACTAGTAGCGTTAGAATACTGTGTGATGGAAGGACACTATTCGCGATATCATACTGTGTATGGCCACTATCAGCGTTAGAATACTGCTTGTGTCTGGTGGTGGGGCACTCGTAACGTAATAATACTCCTTGTGTGGTGGTGGTAGGCCACTAGTAGCGTCAGAATACTCCTTGTGTGTGGTGGTAGGTCATTAGTATCGTAATAATACACCTTGTGTGTGGGATGGTAAGCCATTAGAAGCGATATAATACAGTGTGTGCAAGGCCACTAGTATCGTAATGCGTGTGTGTGTGTTGTAGGCGCGCGTGCTGCTGCCCGCCGGGTCGCGCGCGCCGCCGCCGCTGCTGCTGCCGCAGAGCGCGTCCGCCGCCCGCGCCGCCGCCGCGCGCGCGCACAGCCGCGTCTCCTTCGAGGAGGGCGTGCGCACGCCCGTGCTGCAGTACGCGCACCCGGAGCTGGGCGTGCAGCCCGCAAAGGTACTTCTTTTTTCTTTCTTTCATCTTTCTTCTCACTTCCTTCTTCTTATTTTTTCTTTTTTTTCTTTTTTTCTTTTTTCTTTTTCTTTATTTCTTTATTTCTTTATTTCTTTTTTTTTCCTTTTTATTTTTTTATTTTTTCTTCTTTTTCTTTTTTCTTTTTTCTTTTTTCTTCTTTTTCTTTTTTCTTTTTTCTTTTTTCTTTTTTCTTTTTTCTTTTTTTCTTTTTATTTTTCTTTATTTCTTTTTTTCCTTTTTATTTTTTATTTTTATTTTTCTGACACATCTTCAAGCTACTTCTGCTGCTTATTAAGTTTCTATTGATTGTCTGTCATTTATATTAACAAAAAGTTTTATTTATTATATATAATCAGATTTTTTTAAAAATGAAGAAAGTTGGTTTATATCACCAATAAGTCTTGATTAACTTTGTACAATGTTTCAGAAATCTGTGCGTCTCCATCTTCAGGTATATTTCTTTTGACAAAATACAAAGTTATTCAGGACTTAGTGGAGAAATAAACCAACTTCGTTAATTTTTATTTCAAATCTGATTGTATATAATAAATGGAACTTTATTATATTTATTACCCCAGCTGTTCATCTTCCTCTATGCTGATAATCTTCCTCCATGTTGTTTATTTTCCCTCTTCTGCTGTTTCGTATGCTGTTTACTATTCCTCCTGATTCTCTTCGCTCTGCCAATTATCGTCCTGCAGTGGATTATCTTAAGCATTCTTAATATCTTCCTTTTTCTGATGTCTGTTTTCCTCCTGCAATTGCCTATCTTCCTCCTTCTGTTGTTTGACTACCTCCTTCTGTTGTTTAACTACCTCCTTCTGTTTATCTTCCTCCTTCTGTTGTTTATCTTCCTCCTTCCATTGTTTATCTTCCACCTGTTGTTTATTTTCTTCTTTCTCTTATCTTCCTCCCCGTTCTTTATCTTCGTCCTGTTGATTATCTTCTTGCGGTTGATCTATCTTGCCTTCTTTTTTTATCTTCCTAGTCCTGCTGTCTGTTTCTTTCCTGCTACTGCCCATCTTCCTCCATCTGTTGTTTGTTCTCCTTCTGCTGCTGTCTATCTTATTCCTTCTGTGGTTTATTTTCCTCGTGCGATTTATTTTCCTCCGGACTGATTTTATTCCTGTTGCTTATTGTACACCTATACATTTTTTTCGAAGTATTTTTTATTGCTTCTATTATCATCCACATCCTCGTTTTTACTCCTATTCCTTCTTTTCCAAGATCTTCTCCCATTTTCCCTCTTCTTACTCGAATTTTTTTACAACGCCTCTTTCTGTCTCCACATCTTTTTGTTTATTTCTTTTACTCCTGGTCTTTCGTTTTTCCTTGCCCTGCTTCTCCTTCCTTGCTCTCCTCTCCCTTCTTTTTCTATTTTTCCGTCTGCTTTATCCTTCTCATGCTTTTTCTCCTCCGGTTTTCCGCTGCTCCTGCTTAGCTTCCCACTATTTCTTCTTGATGCAAATTTTCTCCTCTTGCATCTTCTCTTCCTCCTATTCCCGCACCTTTTACTTCTTCTCCTGGTGAAGACTACTTGTAATGTTATACGAAACTTCAAACATTTAACTCAATGCAAGTTACTTTCTACTTTCACAACCGGTCCAGGAAACATCGTGAATTTTACCAGGGGAAATCCATGCGAATAAAACTGTAACTTTTCCTGGACCTGTATGTATGACCACCTTCAATCTACTAAATTTTCGAGGGGTCACTGAAAACTTTTTTATTTTATTTAACGCCAAAAACTTGAGAATTGTATTCACCGTTTATTAGGAGAAAACAACATCTAGGTTAGAGTTCAAAAGGTAACAAGGGATCATCCCAGTATTTGCTTCACGAGTAAGGGAAAACAAGACGGATAATTCATTAGAAATGCGTTCAAATTGATGTTCTCACAATTGAAAGGACCAAAAATGTTGTTACTTTAATCCGAGCCATTTACATATTGTTTATGTGCTGGGCCATTGCTCTGAATTTGTGTTTACTTTAGTAGGTTACTCATAGTACTAAGCAGAGTTTTTGGACGGTATACTTACCGTGTTAGATCGTCACTCTCCTTTTTGTGGATTTACAACCCACTTAAAGCTGTAGGATACTGAAAAGTACAAAACCACTTAAATTAACACTACTTCTATCGGAGGGCAATAAATTATTCTGACTTCGTATATTTAAAAAATGTAAAATAACGTTAAGACGAAACTATGTTTTTGAACAAAATTTCAGTAGGACATCCATCTCATAATACATTATTCCATGAACATATTACAGAGGGGTGACAGACTTGCTCTCTATAACTGTGTGTCAACTTCTTCAAAACAAACTTAATTAAATTCTCTAAGAATTTTTTAATTTAACCGAATCGGCATGCGGGAAATCTTAGGAATAGGAAAATACTTCAGACAGTCCAAAGACTATTTGTGAAGAAACTTAGTTACGATACATTCGATGAATATACTTTCATCTGCAAGTATGTCACAATTATTTTGGAAATTTTAAGAGCTATCTCATAAAGCATTTTCGATTGTGGTTGTGTACAGTACATTCCAAATCCCAGTGGTTGACAGGAATATTTTTCAACGCTATACCCTGGCATTCCAACATCAATTTTTTGCCTTTTCCCCATGCTGTTCTGCTATAACCTGGCATTCGAAAGGCAAAGTATGCATAAACTCAAAGTAATGCAGTGCCTCTGATCGGGAGGTCCTTGGATTCGAATTCCGACGGTGGCAGGAATTTCGAAACTGGCATCTCAGCTGGGTCGAATTCAGCCCCTGTCTGAAGGAGAATTCTAGCAACAGACCGACTGCTCCAATAGAAAGTTTTCCAGGATTTCCCAGAACAATTCCAAACGAATGCCAGATCAGTGCTGTAACAAACTTCCCCGCGCGATCTTTCCATCCCCTTCCTTGTTCTATCCACAATCCGTACTTACATACATTTACATTCCCATGCACTACACTACCACACATGACGGGAGACAGTCGGGAGCATAATTGTCCTGGCTGGGTTGGTGCCACGCTGGTGGAAGATACCTGGTTAAGGAAAATTCCACAAGCCGACGGTAGTCAGGTGCCGGATCTCGCCATCCAGCGGGGTGAAGCTCACCGGCACCTCCAGATGAAAAACATGCACTACACGTACTTGACTAATAAGCTTAGTAGTTGACACGTCCGGAATTACAAATCAATCGTTGGTTGGAGGAATGAGATTCAGCAGCCTCACATTGGCAAGGGGCAGTGAAATAAACTCCCAAGAAAAGTCTAGAACTCGAATCCGTCACGCATGAATTGCAACTCACCTAAACACAAAATTAGAAATGATGGACGCTCAAAAGTGATCATGGAGAAATCGTGCAGTCTGGTCTACATGCTTTCTGCGCGTCCAATTTGCCCGAAAACTGTACTGTGTAAAAGGGCCTTAACCTGGCATGCGAAAAGAGTTTGACGTGAGCGTGTGTGCGTGGCAGGTGGCGCGCTCTCGCCTGGACTTGGAGGAGGAGCCAACGCCGCAGACGGAGGCCTCGCCCGTGACGCCCGCCGCCCCCGCCCCCGCCCCCGCCGCCGCCGCCGACCGCCGCTCGCACCTGCCGCCGCACGCGCCGCCCCCGTCCGCCCTCCTGCAGAAGCAGCTGGCCGCCGCCGCCGCCCTCGACCACGACGAGCTCATCCGCAGACAGGTCCTTCTTCAGGCCTTCACTCTTATCGTTTTTCTTTCCTTTTCTTCTTCTGCTTCGTTTCTTTGTGGAAATCCTTTTATCCTCTTAAAAATCCTCTTTATCCCACATCAGGGCTAAAGAGGATTTTTTGGATGCGTCACCACGACGAGCGTAGCCACAGACAGGTCCTTCTTTAGGCCTCCACTTTTATCATTTGCTTTCCTTTTCTTCTTCTGCTTCGTTTCTTTGTAGATAATATAACATCGAATAATATTCGAGGGCCAAAGACGATTTTCTGGAAGCGTCACCACGATGAGGAGTTCATCCGCAGACAAGTCCTTCTTCAGGCCTTCATTCTTCTCGTTTATTTTTCCTTTTCTGCTTCGTTTCTTTGTAGATAATAGAACAGCGAATAATACACGAGAGCCAAAGAGGGTTTTTGGAAGGGTCACCACGACGAGCTCATCCGCAGACAGGTCCTTCTTCAGGCATTCACATTTATAATTTGCTTTCCTTTGCTTTTTCTGCTTCGTTTCTTTCTTGAAAATAGTTCAGCAGGGATAAAGAGGAGTTTTTGAAAGCGTTGCTACGATGGGCTCGTCCACAGGCACGTCCTTCTTCAGGCCTTCATTCTTCTCGTTTATTTTTCTTTTTCTGCTTCTTTTCTTTGTAGGTAATAGAACAGCGAGTAATACACTAGGGCCAAAGAGAATTTTTCAGACGTGTCATCACGACGAGCTTGTTTGCAGAGAGGTCCTTCTTCACGCCTTCATTCTTCTCATTATTCTTTCCTTTTCATCTTCTGCTTCGTTTCTTTGTACATAATAGAACCGCGAATAATACACGAGGGTCAAAGAGGATTTTTGGAAGGGTCACCACGACGAGCTCATCCGCACTCAGGTCCTTCTTCAGGCCTTCACTCTTCGCATTTTTCTTTCCTTTTCTTATTCTGCTTCACTTCTTTGTAGATAATATAGTGGGGTCAAAGAGGACTTTTTTAAAGCGTCACATTGGGCGCCATTTTCAATAAACGATGGCTGCGCTGTTCGAAAGGCAACTTCTGGGGCTTGGCGTCTTTAGTTCCCATAGATCCATTTATTCCCCTTGCCCTTGGTCCTCCTTTGTTCGCTTGGTTCTAACCGTCCCCATTCGTTCTCCTTTGTCCATTGATCCTTGCTCATACTGCGATTGTTTTTCAAAACCAGTACCAAACCCTATACCAACAACCCTTGCTACAGAATTTCGAGAGTAACGACAATTCTAAACTCATGGAGGTGTTAAATGTTTCTTTTAAATAACTAGAAAAAATAGAAATAACAAAAAATATTTATGTAGCATGCCCTCTATTAGCATTTAAGGACTCAACCGGAAGGTTAACTATTCGGCATCCGTATCCCTCCGCCTCGCAGATAACCTTCCGGTCACGTCCTTAAAGACTAATTTAGAGGACTTATTACATAAATAGCTATTTAATTTCTGGGAAATGATTCTGATTTTAACTATCTTATAAATTAGTTATTTGCTTTTCTTTTGAAGGTAACGTTATTTTTACTACTTTGTAAACGACATACAAGTAGTCAAAGTGTACTGTGACTAGAGAGTCACTTAAGTAATTAAAAACAACATTTCCTTCGACAGGAGTTTTTATAACTTTCATTTGCCAGAGAGTTAAAATAACTTATTTCTGAGAGATAAAATAATCCTAATTTGCAAGGGAGTTAAAATAGCTTAAACAGTCACTTGAAGCAAACTCGACGCCCACAGTTCAAAGCGCCAAGCCTCAGAAGCTGCCATCGGATCGGCGCATCCGTCGTTGATTAGATACGCCATTCAATGTGGTGCTTTCGAAAAATCGTCTTTCAAAACAGTCTTCTTTGTACATGTCTTTTTGCACATTTTTCTACTTCGATGTAATTGTTGATGTAATTTAAAAGTTTTGATATTTTGTACCAATATATTTTGCATGACTGTGAATTAATTCAATGAATCTGTAACTATTTTGGGTGTCACTGTCCACTTGCTCCCCTTGCCACCAATGTCTCCCTTGCTCCCAGTTTCCTGCCCCCATACCCCATTGCTACCCTTACTCCTGCCCTCATTGCTTTCTTTGCTCCCATCGCATCTTGTCCTCCCTTCACCCCTGGCCCTTGCTCCTTTGCCCCTTGTCGCCCTTACTCCTCTGCCGTTCATGCTTCCTTGTCATCTAGTACCATTGGCCCTTTCGCTCCATCCTCTTGCCCCCTTACCCCATTGTCTCATTGCTCCCCCTATCCCTTGCCTTCCACCTACATTATTCCCCTTGCTCTCCTGACCACTTGCCTCCTAGCCTTTTTACTCCCTGCTTCCCTTGCCTCCTTGCCTCCCTAGCCCGTTTCCTTCTTACCCCTTTCTTCCCTTGCCCTCTTTCGTACCTTGCCCCTTTACCCTCTGATATCTTTACCCCATTACCTCCCTTGCCCTCCCTTTCCTCCCTTACTTCCCTGGCCCCTTACCCTCTCACCTCTTTTCCCCTTTACCTTCCTCACCCTTTTACTCCCTTGCCCCCATTGTCGCCCTCCTCCCCGTTACGCGTATGGCGTGAGGCAATGAGCAGTGAGTGAGTGAGTGAGTGAGTGTGTGGTGATGTTGCAGGAGGCGGCGCTGGCGCACTTCGCCCGCGACGCCCACAGCGACCGCAGCCCCTTCGCCCTCGAGCCCGCCCTCGACCGCCCCGACCGCCCCGACCGCCCCGACGCCCCAGAGGTACATCTCTGGCTACACGCCTCTAGGGATAAATGTTACAAATTCCTCCTCTTTCGCGCTGGCAGGTCGAAGATGATTACATTTTGCCAATGAGCGTAAGGGGAAAATATCGAATAGGATGCCACAGGCAAATGCCACTTGCGTACAAAGTCACGCAAGTGGCATTTGCCTGTGATTTGTAGGTGACTTCCAATGTTTCAATGTTTGGCAAGTACTTGAAATATCTTTGACTGCGTCGCACGTGGCATACACGATCAGAACGTGTCAGAACGTACGAATGACTCCGAGCAGTAGATCGCAGGCAGTTGCCTTTGAAAGGCAAGTGTAGTGTGTGTAATAAACACACCGTCACACGCACTGTTGGATAGATTCAAACAGTAGTTTATTTTCTAGTTAAGAAAGGATTGTTAACCTTCCACGTATAAAACAATGCTTCTATTCATTTAACGGTTTCTGAGAAGAGTGTCGATAAACTTCTTAAATTTGTTATTCACTTTGACGCCATACCTTGAAGTAAAATCGTTGTGCCTATTTGATAGAATCCAACATACGTATACGGGCATACGGAACGGTGTTTTTGCATACTTGATCAAAATGAGAATTTTTCTGTAATATGAGAGTGTTTAATATTTCAAATGTTGTGTTTGTGCATTTCTCTTCGTTACAGTAAAAAAACGTAAATATTAAAAGATGTTGAAAACTAAATAACTCGGGCGTTGGACGTAGTATTACGTGCTACGACTGACCGTGCGAGTGACAGAAAAGCTTCAATACGGTTTATAATTAATTATTTACGTTTCTTTCCATGGTATATTCAATTATAATATAAGCACAGATAAATAAGAAAAATGTATTACTGATTTTAATAAAGAAAGAAAACATATTCGGTGCGTTGAAGTTGCGTTGAGTCCAACCCGCGAGTACTCGTGTTACGAATGCCGTGCGAGTGACGGAATGTTAAGTACCAAATGAGCAACTTATACAAGGTCTTTGGAGAAAACGTATTATCTTCCACCCCTCTCATGCATGCTCTAAATGTTTGCATCATTTATTTTGTGTCAACTGAACATTTCTTTTGCCTTCTTTATTCCTTCATTATTAATATTATTCATATTTTTATATCTCCTTTTTAATATTTATTTTTGATCTTCTTCTTCTTAATCACCTCCTCCTACTCCGTGACCTTTTCCTTCACTTTCATTTTTTCTTTTGTATGTTTCTTCGTCTTCATCGCCATTTTTATCTCGTGTTCCTATATCGAATTCTAGGACTCCTTCTAGAATTCTACATCTCTTCATCCAACTCATTTTATTCTTCGCTTTCTACTTCATATTTGTCTTCACTATCAAATATGATTTTTTATAGCAATCGATATATTTTATCCCCTTGCTTTCAGTAAAGTGAAAAAGAACTTTATAGCTTTTTATATGATATTTACTTGCGCGTTTGTGGCTCATTATATTTGCAGGCTCATTATATTTGCAATTTTATAACACTTCCTACAGAGGACTAAATCGGTCGTTACTATATCTGAATTACCGCCTAAGTCAACAATATACCATTAGTCATACAGAGATACGGTTAGGAAATGTCAGAATGAATGAAAACTCACGGATAAATAAACAATTATATTCAGAATGAGTAATTTCAGGTGAATAACAAAGCATGTTTGCATTATATTAGGAATAAATAATTCCTTTGCCACCTTGGCCTCGCAAGCATACATCCACGTAGAAAATTGTATTTTTTATTTCCTCGCAGGCGGTTTGACATAGAAACTTTGGGCGAATTGCCAAGACTCGGTAGATAATTAGCGCCATTTTTTGCAGCAAGTGCACTACAATCCTGAAGGTCGGCTGGCGAGCTAAGACTGTGACGACGACCCGAAATCAATCGCGGTAGTAGAGCCGCGCGCGATTCACGATTGGCCTATTTGCACCCTTACTCCGTCTTTATGATTCTTCGTTGTATCCAAAAATGAAAGTTGTTCTTCGACAACGATTAGAACAATTCTGACAGCTCTTACTTATAACCACAATCTTCTGGGCGTTGTAGTAGAAAAAACAAACATTTTTACAACAAACATGTTTATAACACAAACATGTTTATAACAAACTCCTGTGTAAAGAAAGCAGCGTTTCTCACCAAAATGGCATTAGAAACATTTGTTCATGAAAATTAAAGGAAAACGTTGATCAATTTTTTTTATCATCTGGAATGACTCATCCTGAATTTCACACACATTCCGGACTCATTTAAGTAACTGTCTACCTGAGAAAAAAGTCGAGAGTTTTGGGTCTATTTTTTTCCTTTGTACATTTGATTTTTTATGTTTTTAGAGATCAAATAATTTTAAAAAATTCTGCTACTTGTTTATAAGTAATAGGCAAAAGTGCAGGTTTTTCTTTAACCATCATATCTCTATAACAACATGATATATTTGGCTAATTCTTGTTTTAAATTAATCACAATTGAATATTCTAGTGAATGAACAAGAATGGTAGAGGTACTGTGAAAACTAAAGAGTTACAAGTTGTAGTATTTGATTATTTGAGAAAAAAAACAATTCTTTATACATTTGTTCTGGGCATTTCAGTTCATAAAACTGAAACATTTAGAGATAGATTAAGTATTCTAGTTCATTCACTAGAGCAAATCATGGGTTACATCCTGCAGAAAGAATTATATTATTATATTTAATAGTTTATAATTTATGATGTTTGACATGCATGAATGTGCTGAAAATTCCCAATCCGGGAAAATGCATCTGAAGTTTACTCACGGCTTGACAGCTGACACTCGCTTCGAAAAAGAAAATTTTATCAAAAACTAAGAAACGTTGCAAGAAATGGTTTGAAGTGTTTAAAAGAGAATAAAACGGATTATTCAACCCAATAAATATATTTAAAAACACGAAATTTCATGATTTTTCATAATTCTCAGGCAGACAGCTTCTTTAACCAACAAAGAAAGCAAACTTTTATTGCTAGGAAATACTCAAAGAGTAACGTGTCGTTGTGTGTAGGACGCGTCCTCGTCGGGGCAGAACAGCTACGAGCGCCGTGGTAGGGACGGCCCCACCAGCGCCCAACAACCCCAGCCCCTGGCCACTACGTGGGGCCGGCGCCCGGTCTCGGCTCCAGCGCCTTCGTCCTACCTGCCCGACGACTCCTACGGACTCAGCTCCGACAAGTACATCAGGAAGCATCCGGCTTACGGCAAGGACTCCTACACCAGGTAAGACACTTGGTATAGACGATTCCTACCTGCCCGACGACTCCTACGGACTCAGCTCCGACAAGTACATCAGGAAGCATCCGGCCTACGGCAAGGCAAGGACTCCTACAGCTCCGACAAGGCATCGGAAGCACACTTGGTATGGGTGACGATTCCTACCTGCCCGACGACTCCTACGGACTCAGCTCCGACAAGTACATCAGGAAGCAGCAAGGACTTACCAGGTAAGACCATAGACGATTCTCCTTACTCCTACTCAGCTCCGGTATCAGGAAGCATCCACCGGCCTACGGCAGGGCTCCTACACCAGGTAAGACACTTGGAATAGACGATTCCTACCTGCCCGACGACTCCTACGGACTCAGCTCCGACAAGTACATCAGGAAGCATCCGGCTTACGGCAAGGACTCCTACACCAGGTAAGACACTTGGTATAGACGATTCCTACCTGCCCGACGACTCCTACGGACTCAGCTCCGACAAGTACATCAGGAAGCATCCGGCCTACGGCAAGGACTCCTACACCAGGTACGACACTTGGAATAGACGATTCCTACCCGCCCGACGACTCTTACGGACTCAGCTCCGACAAGTACATCAGGAAGCATCCGGCTTACGGCAAGGACTCCTACACCAAGTAAGACACTTGGAATAGACGATTCCTACCTACCCGACGACTCCTACGGTCTCAGATCCTACAAGTACATCAGGAAGCATCCGGCTTACGGCAAGGACTCCTACACCAGGTACGATACTTGGAATAGACGATTCCTACCTGCCCGACGACTCCTACGGACTCAGTTCTGACAAGTACATCAGGAAGCATCCGGCTTACGACAAGGAATCCTACACCAGGTACGACACTTGGAATAGACGATTCCTACCTGCCCGACGACTCCTACGGCCTCAGCTCTGACAAGTACATCAGGAAGCATTCGACTTACGGCAAGGACACCTACACCAGGTAAGACACTTGGAATAGACGATTCCTACCTGCCCGACGACTCCTACGGCCTCAGCTCTGACAAGTACATCAGGAAGCATCCGGCTTACGGCAAGGACTCCTACACCAGGTAAGACACTTGGAATAGACGATTCCTACCTGCCCGACGACTCCTACGGCCTCAGTTCTGACAAGTACATTAGGAAGCATTCGACTTACGGCAAGGACACCTACACCAGGTAAGACACTTGGAATAGACGATTCCTACCTGCCCGACGACTCCTACGGACTCAGCTCCGACAAGTAGATCAGGAAGCATCCGGCTTACGGTAAGGTCTCCTACACTAGGTAAGACACTTGATACAGACGATTCCTACCTGCCCGACGACACCTACGAACTCAGCAGACATGTACATTAGAAGCATTCTGCCTACGACAAGCTCTCGTGTACCAGGTGAGACTCTTGAAATAAGCTACTCCTTACTGGCTTGACGACTCCTGGAACCTCCTGGAACAACTACATCGTCCTATACCCGGCCTACTCTCACTTCACAGAGTCAAGAAACCTGCTTAGACTGCAACCTTAGACATAGAAACTTGCTACATGTATCCAGAAGGAAACCAAGAGACAATCTCCATATTTTCTCAATGACTTAAAGGAGATGGGAGCAATAACCTTATTGAGATAAATGACATTGAACTAAAAGCTGGAGTACAATACATGTTGCAAATACATTTAGTCGGTTTGAATGACACTCTAGAGATAGTAACTAAAGCTTTCCTTTCATTATTAAAAGAAAAATATCATACACTGTTTGTTTTGTACATTAAGTCTATAATATGAATACAAATTGTTACGCAGTAGAGAAGGCTCTTGCAAATCGCATCCGATGCGCAATTCAGCCAGTGTCAGACAGCAGTTTGCGTCACAATATTAGCGGGAATTTTAAATGCAGCCAGATATCACTATAACCTCGTTACGAGACACTGAAACATATTTATGAAGCAGTTCATTTAAATATTGCATTTTGTACACCTTCATCGTGTTATTTGCCTGCCGTTGAAAATTGTCACTTTGTACCGCTTTCAAAATATTTCTGGACTCTTCTCGTTCTCCATGCAACATAACGGCCAGCGTCTGGTCTGGCTTTTCAAACGAAGTGCCAGTGATGTGGTCACGTGGTTCGTGATGCAAACTGGTGATGCTCAGAACAAGCTAAAACCGGTGCACTGGAGAAACACACCCATGTATTTCTACCATGTTACACAGTAGAAAATTTTTTATTTAGTTAGCGAACTTTTGAATCGAGAGTCGCGTTACTGTGTCGCAGGTATGCCGGCGTTAGTTCCTCCGGTGGTGGCTCCAGCTACGCCCCCTACAGCAGCGGCAGCGGCAGCGGCGGCTACGGCAAGTACGGCGCGACGGGCACCCGCTACGGCAACCAGTTCGCCAGCGCGGAGTCGCCCTCCTACACCTCAGCAGGCGGCCCGCCTCCCTACGGCCCCGCGCACTACGGACACTACGAGTAAGTCTCTCGAGTACATCTGTAGAGGATTAAGTCCCCCCATAGAGCCCCTCCCTCTACGGACACTACGAGTAAGTCACTCTTACACATGTAGAGGATTAAGTCCTCCTCCTACAGCCCCTCCCTCTACGGACACTACGAGTAAGTCTCCCCCGTGCATCTGTAGAGGATTAAGTTCTCCCCCCTACGGCCCCTCGCACTACGGACACTACGAGTAAGTCTCCCCCGTTCATCTGTTGAGGATTAAGTTCTCCCCTCTACGGCCCCTCGCTCTACGGACACTACGAGTAAGTCACTTGCGTACATCTGTAGAGGATTAAGTTCTCCCCCTACGGCCCCTCGCTCTACGGACACTACGAGTAAGTCTCTCACGTACATCTGTAGAGGATTAAGTTCTCCCCCCTACGGCCCCTCGCACTACGGACACTACGAGTCTCCCCCGTTCATCTGTTGAGGATTAAGTTCTCCCCTCTACGGCCCCTCGCTCTACGGACACTACGAGTAAGTCACTTGCGTACATCTGTAGAGGATTAAGTTCTCCCCCTACGGCCCCTCGCTCTACGGACACTACGAGTAAGTCTCTCGCGTACATCTGTAGAGTATTAAGACCTCCCCATAGAGCCCCTCCCTCTACGGACACAACGAGTAAGTCACTCGCGCTCTTACACATGTAGAGGATTAAGTCCTCCTCCTACAGCCCCTCCCTCTACGGACACTACGAGTAAGTCTCCCCCGTGCATCTGTAGAGGATTAAGTTCTCCCCCCTACGGCCCTCGCACTACGGACACTACGAGTAAGTCTCCCCCGTTCATCTGTTGAGGATTAAAGTTCTCCCTCTACGGCCCCTCGCTCTACGGACACTACGAGTAAGTCACTTGCGTACATCTGTAGAGGATTAAGTCCTCCCCCTACGGCCCCTCGCTCTACGGACACTACGAGTAAGTCTCTCGCGTACATCTGTAGAGGATTAAGTTCTCCCCCCTACGGCCCCTCGCACTACGGACACTACGAGTAAGTCTCCCCCGTTCATCTGTTGAGGATTAAGTTCTCCCCTCTACGGCCCCTCGCTCTACAGACACTACGAGTAAGTCACTTGCGTACATCTGTAGAGGATTAAGTTCTCCCCCTACGGCCCCTCGCTCTACGGACACTACGAGTAAGTCTCTCGCGTACATCTGTAGAGGATTAAGACCTCCCCATAGAGCCCCTCCCTCTACGGACACAACGAGTAAGTCACTCGCGCTCTTACACATGTAGAGGATTAAGTCCTCCTCCTACAGCCCCTCCCTCTACGGACACTACGAGTAAGTCTCCCCCGTGCATCTGTAGAGGATTAAGTTCTCCCCCCTACGGCCCCTCGCACTACGGACACTACGAGTAAGTCTCCCCCGTTCATCTGTTGAGGATTAAGTTCTCCCCTCTACGGCCCCCCGCTCTACGGACACTACGAGTAAGTCACTTGCGTACATCTGTAGAGGATTAAGTTCTCCCCACGGCCCCTGCTCTACGGACACTACGAGTAAGTCTCGCGTACATCTGTAAGAGGATTAAGTTCTCCCCCGGCCCTCGCACTACGGACACTACGAGTAAGTCTCCCCGTTCATCTGTTGGGGATTAAGTTCTCCCTCTACGGCCCCTCACGCTCTACAGACACTACGAGTAAGTCACTTGCGTACATCTGTAGAGGATTAAGTCCTCCCCCTACGGCCCCTCGCTCTACGGACACTACGAGTAAGTCTCTCGCGTACATCTGTAGAGGATTAAGACCTCCCCATAGAGCCCCTCCCTCTACGGACACAACGAGTAAGTCACTCGCGCTCTTACACATGTAGAGGATTAAGGCCTCCTTCTACAGCCCCTCCCTCTACGGACACTACGAGTAAGTCACTCACGCTCTTACATATGTAGAGGATTACGATCTCCCCCACTACGGCCCCTCGCACTACGGACACTACGAGTAAGTCACTCGCGTTCATCTGTAGGGGATTAAGTCCTCCTCCTACAGCCCCTCCCTCTACGGACACTACGAGTAGGTCCCACGCGTACATCTGTAGAGGATTAAGTTCTCCCCCCTACGGCCCCTCGCACTACGGACACTACGAGTAAGTCACTCGTGTTCATTTGTTGAGGATTAAGTCCTCCTCCTACAGCCCCTCTCTCTACGGACCCTACGAGTAGGTCCCACGCGTACATCTGTAGAGGATTAAGTTCTCCCCCCTACGGCCCCTCGCACTACGGACACTACGAGTAAGTCACTCGCGTTCATCTGTAGGGGATTAAGTCCTCCTCCTACAGCCCCTCCCTCTACGGACACTACGAGTAAGTCTCCCCCGTGCATCTGTAGAGGATTAAGTTCTCCCCCCTACGGCCCCTCACACTACGGACACTACGAGTAAGTCTCCCCCGTTCATCTGTCGAGGATTAAGTTCTCCCCTCTACGGCCCCTCGCTCTACGGACACTACGAGTAAGTCACTTGCGTACATCTGTAGAGGATTAAGTTCTCCCCCTACGGCCCCTCGCTCTACGGACACTACGAGTAAGTCTCTCACGTACATCTGTAGAGGATTAAGTTCTCCCCCCTACGGCCCCTCGCACTACGGACACTACGAGTCTCCCCCGTTCATCTGTTGAGGATTAAGTTCTCCCCTCTACGGCCCCTCGCTCTACGGACACTACGAGTAAGTCACTTGCGTACATCTGTAGAGGATTAAGTTCTCCCCCTACGGCCCCTCGCTCTACGGACACTACGAGTAAGTCTCTCGCGTACATCTGTAGAGTATTAAGACCTCCCCATAGAGCCCCTCCCTCTACGGACACAACGAGTAAGTCACTCGCGCTCTTACACATGTAGAGGATTAAGTCCTCCTCCTACAGCCCCTCCCTCTACGGACACTACGAGTAAGTCTCCCCCGTGCATCTGTAGAGGATTAAGTTCTCCCCCCTACGGCCCCTCGCACTACGGACACTACGAGTAAGTCTCCCCCGTTCATCTGTTGAGGATTAAGTTCTCCCCTCTACGGCCCCCCGCTCTACGGACACTACGAGTAAGTCACTTGCGTACATCTGTGAAGTTAAGTTCTCCCCTACGGCCCCTCGCTCTACCGGACACTACGAGTAAGTCTCTCGCGTACATCTGTAGAGGATAAGTTCTCTCCCCCTACGGCCCCTCCTTTTCTGGACACACGAGTAAGTCACTCGCGTTCATCTGTAGGGGATTAAGTCCTCCTCCTACAGCCCCTCCCTCTACGGACACTACGAGTAGGTCCCCCGCGTACATCTGTAGAGGATTAAGTTCCCCCCCCTACGGCCCCTCGCACTACGGACACTACGAGTAAGTCACTCGTGTTCATTTGTTGAGGATTAAGTCCTCCTCCTACAGCCCCTCTCTCTACGGACCCTACGAGTAGGTCCCACGCGTACATCTGTAGAGGATTAAGTTCTCCCCCCTACGGCCCCTCGCACTACGGACACTACGAGTAAGTCACTCGCGTTCATCTGTAGGGGATTAAGTCCTCCTCCTACAGCCCCTCCCTCTACGGACACTACGAGTAAGTCTCCCCCGTGCATCTGTAGAGGATTAAGTTCTCCCCCCTACGGCCCCCCGCACTACGGACACTACGAGTAAGTCTCCCCGTTCACCCGGCCGAGGATTGTTCTCCCCTCTACGGCCCCTCGCTCTACGGACACTACGAGTAAGTCACTTGCGTACATCTGTAGAGGATTAAGTTCTCCCCCTACGGCCCCTCGCTCTACGGACACTACGAGTAAGTCTCTCACGTACATCTGTAGAGGATTAAGTTCTCCCCCCTACGGCCCCTCGCACTACGGACACTACGAGTCTCCCCCGTTCATCTGTTGAGGATTAAGTTCTCCCCTCTACGGCCCCTCGCTCTACGGACACTACGAGTAAGTCACTTGCGTACATCTGTAGAGGATTAAGTTCTCCCCCTACGGCCCCTCGCTCTACGGACACTACGAGTAAGTCTCTCGCGTACATCTGTAGAGTATTAAGACCTCCCCATAGAGCCCCTCCCTCTACGGACACAACGAGTAAGTCACTCGCGCTCTTACACATGTAGAGGATTAAGTCCTCCTCCTACAGCCCCTCCCTCTACGGACACTACGAGTAAGTCTCCCCCGTGCATCTGTAGAGGATTAAGTTCTCCCCCCTACGGCCCCTCGCACTACGGACACTACGAGTAAGTCTCCCCCGTTCATCTGTTGAGGATTAAGTTCTCCCCTCTACGGCCCCCCGCTCTACGGACACTACGAGTAAGTCACTTGCGTACATCTGTAGAGGATTGTTCTTACGGCCCTCGCTCTACGGACACTACGAGTAAGTCTTCGCGTACATCTGTAGAGGATTAAGTTCTCCCCCTACGGCCCTCGCACTACGGACACTACGAGTAAGTCTCCCCTGTTCATCTGTTGAGGATTAAGTTCTCCCCTAGCGGCCCCTCGCTCTACAGACAATATGAGTAAGTCACTTGCGTACATCTGTAGAGGATTAAGTCCTCCCCCTACGGCCCCTCGCTCTACGGACACTACGAGTAAGTCTCTCGCGTACATCTGTAGAGGATTAAGACCTCCCCATAGAGCCCCTCCCTCTACGGACACAACGAGTAAGTCACTCGCGCTCTTACACATGTAGAGGATTAAGGCCTCCTTCTACAGCCCCTCCCTCTACGGACACTACGAGTAAGTCACTCACGCTCTTACATATGTAGAGGATTAAGATCCCCCCCACTACGGCCCCTCGCACTACGGACACTACGAGTAAGTCACTCGTGTTCATTTGTTGAGGATTAAGTCCTCCTCCTACAGCCCCTCCCTCTACGGACACTACGAGTAGGTCCCACGCGTACATCTGTAGAGGATTAAGTTCTCCCCCCTACGGCCCCTCGCCCTACGGACACTACGAGTAAGTCACTCGCGTTCATCTGTAGGGGATTAAGTCCTCCTCCTACAGCCCCTCCCTCTACGGACACTACGAGTAGGTCCCACGCGTACATCTGTAGAGGATTAAGTTCTCCCCCCTACGGCCCCTCGCACTACGGACACTACGAGTAAGTCACTCGTGTTCATTTGTTGAGGATTAAGTCCTCCTCCTACAGCCCCTCTCTCTACGGACCCTACGAGTAGGTCCCACGCGTACATCTGTAGAGGATTAAGTTCTCCCCCCTACGGCCCCTCGCACTACGGACACTACGAGTAAGTCACTCGCGTTCATCTGTAGGGGATTAAGTCCTCCTCCTACAGCCCCTCCCTCTACGGACACTACGAGTAGGTCCCCCGCGTACATCTGTAGAGGATTAAGTTCTCCCCCCTACGGCCCCTCGCACTACGGACACTACGAGTAAGTCTCCCCCGTTCATCTGTTGAGGATTAAGTTCTCCCCTCTACGGCCCCTCGCTCTACGGACACTACGAGTAAGTCACTTGCGTACATCTGTAGAGGATTAAGTTCTCCCCCTACGGCCCCTCGCTCTACGGACACTACGAGTAAGTCTCTCACGTACATCTGTAGAGGATTAAGTTCTCCCCCCTACGGCCCCTCGCACTACGGACACTACGAGTCTCCCCCGTTCATCTGTTGAGGATTAAGTTCTCCCCTCTACGGCCCCTCGCTCTACGGACACTACGAGTAAGTCACTTGCGTACATCTGTAGAGGATTAAGTTCTCCCCCTACGGCCCCTCGCTCTACGGACACTACGAGTAAGTCTCTCGCGTACATCTGTAGAGGATTAAGACCTCCCCATAGAGCCCCTCCCTCTACGGACACAACGAGTAAGTCACTCGCGCTCTTACACATGTAGAGGATTAAGGCCTCCTCCTACAGCCCCTCCCTCTACGGACACTACGAGTAAGTCACTCACGCTCTTACATATGTAGAGGATTAAGATCTCCCCCACTACGGCCCCTCGCACTACGGACACTACGAGTAAGTCACTCGTGTTCATTTGTTGAGGATTAAGTCCTCCTCCTACAGCCCCTCCCTCTACGGACACTACGAGTAGGTCCCACGCGTACATCTGTAGAGGATTAAGTTCTCCCCCCTACGGCCCCTCGCACTACGGACACTACGAGTAAGTCACTCGCGTTCATCTGTAGGGGATTAAGTCCTCCTCCTACAGCCCCTCCCTCTACGGACACTACGAGTAAGTCTCCCCCGTGCATCTGTAGAGGATTAAGTTCTCCCTCCTACGGCCCCTCGCTCTACGGACACAACGAGTAAGTCTTTCGCGTTCATCTGTAGACGATTAAGTTCTCCCTCTACAGCCCCTCACACTACGGACACTACGAGTAAGTCTCTCTCGCTTTTCTGTATCATGATTTGTACAGCATAACTTCATGAACAGCATGAATAGCATAATTTGTACAGCATAAATTCTAGGCCGAGGGCCAATTCTTCTGGTTGTGATAAATTTGTCAGCAGTTTTTTATCAATTACTCCTCACAAGCCCGGTGATGTATGATACATTTAATACCATCTGATTCCTAAAACATTTACTACTTACTGAATAAAAAGAAATAAGTACATTTACCGTATATCTTCCACAAAACTTAAAAAACCTACGCCCGCGAAAATTTTCCATAAGAGCATGCACTAATTTAAACTTATTTAATTCAAAAATTAGGCCTGTAAGGGATATTTTTCTTACCATTTTGTAGACCAGAGATTTTGCTTTCAGTTACAGTATTTTGGAAGGTAGTTCATCGCAGTCGATATATCAAACATACTATCTTAAAAGAATATAAGCCTGCGTGCTCCCTGCGGTCATATGTAAATTGAGGCCAAAAAATCCCTTCGTCTTTCCTCGCAAAACTTACTTTCTAATTCTACATGTAAATTGGGGACCAAATCAACGCAGGTAAGGTAAAGGACTGATTGAGCTGCTGTTCAGCTTTTTCTTGTGCATTATCGAAAATCTTCCAGACTCGCCCCTATATCAAAATGGAAAGCATAGAATTCTCTAGAAGAGGATTCAAATTTCATGTTCAGAGTTATTAGCAGAGAAAAAGGAAGAATATAAAAATGGTAAGTTAAGCAGAATTCATTCAATAAAGGAATGATTCAATTGAATGAACACGAACTTTAACAAACCCATATTTCGAAAGAAATACCCCAGTCTTGTCAGGAAAATTGGGAAGGGAATTAAATAACGGCTATGAAAATGTTCTTCGAAAATAAAGTGTCACCTTCCACTTTTATCTGGAAGGAGGTAAGGTAGTCGGTCCCCAATTTACGTATGCCCTCCTCTGGGCCAGTCCCCAATTTACTTATTGATTAAACTTCAATTTTCCTTCTGGTCTTTATTTTACGTATAACCTTCTCCGGATCAGTCTGGAATTTACATATGCGTTAAACTCATACTTTCCTTCTGGTCCCCTTATCGTATGCTCTTCACTTGGCCGGTCCCCAATTTACGTATGGGTTAAACTCCTTTTTACCTTCTGGTCCACAATTTACGTATGCCCTTCTCTGGATCGGTCCGAAAATGAACATGCGAGTTAAACACTTATATCCCTTCTGGTCCGCAATGTACGTATTCCCTCTGAGTCGATCCACAATTTATCTGTGAGTTAAACTGTTATTTTCCTTCTGGTCCCCGATTTACGCATGCCCTGCTCTGGGCCGGTCCACAAATACATATGGGCTAAACTCCTACATTTCTTTTGATCCCTAATTTACGTATACTCTTCTTTCGATCGATCCCCAAAATACGTATGGGTTCCATACGTAAATCCATCTCTTGGTTGGTTGCCGATTTACATTTGGGGTTAAACAACTTTTATTCTGGTCCCCAATTTACGTAGGTCTTTCTCTAGGTCGGTCCCCAACTTACATGTGGATTAAACTCCTCTTTTCCTTCTGGTCCCCAAATTACATATGCTGTTCTCTGGACCGATCTCCAATTTATATACGGGTTCAACTCCTACTTTTCTTCTGGTCTCCAATTTACATACGAGTTAAACGCCCATTTTCCGTCTGGTCCCCAATTTACATACGGGTTAAGCTTCTATTTTTTTTCTTCTGGTCTCCGATTTACATACGGGTTTAACTCCTACATTATTTCTGGTACCCGATTTACATACGGGTTTAACTCCTACATTCCTTCTGGTCCCCAATTTATATACGGATTAAGCTTCTATTTTCCTTCTGGTCCCCGATATACATATGGCCTCAGCTTCTATTTTCCTTCTGGTCTCCGATTTACATGCTGGTTAAACTCCTACATTCCTTCTGGTCCCCAATTTCTATATGTGTTAAACTCCTACATTCCTTCTTGTCCCCGATTTACACACGGGTTAAGCTTCTATTTTCCTTCTGGTTCCTAATTTACATACGGGTTAAGCTTCTATTTTCCTTCTGGTCTCCGATATACACACGGGTTAAGCTTTTTCTTTTCCTTCTGGTCTCCGATATACACACGGGTTAAGCTTTTTCTTTTCCTTCTAGTCTCCGATATACACACGGGTTCAGCTTTTTCTTTTCCTTCTCGTTTCCGATATACACACGGGTTAAGCGTCTATTTTCCTTCTGGTGTCCAATTTACATTCGGGTTAAGCTCCTATATTTGCCTGTGGTCCCCAAATGACGTGCGCCGCTGTGTGGCCCGCAGCGCCCCGCAGCCGGCGTCCGCGCCGGAGTCGGCGTGGGGCGGGCCGACGTCGGCCGCCTTCTGGACGCGCCTGGGCGAGGAGATCCGCGCGCGCGTGCACTCCGGGATGGCGCGCGTGGGCGACCTGACGCGGCCCGTGATGCAGCCGCTGCTCGACGCCACGCAGCGCCTGGGCCACAACCTGGGCCTCACGGCGCAGCCCTCCGCGCAGCGCGTCGTGCTGCACTACGACCCCTTCCGCCACCACCTGCACCACGCCCACCACGCCCACCGCCCCGCGCACCACAGCGCGCACGGCTTCCAGGAGAAGGTGAGTTGAGTTGGCACCCCTCATTACTAACAGATACGCACCCGTTCCACCCAGGAGAAGGTGAGTTAGCACACCGACATTACTAACAGATACGCACCCGTTCCACCCAGGAGAACATGAGTTAGCACAACGACATTGCTAACAGATACGCACCCCATCCACCCAGGAGAAGGTGAGTTAGCACACCGACATTACTAACAGATACGCACCCGTTCCACCCAGGAGAAGGTGAGTTAGTGCACCGACATTACTAACAGATACGCACCAGTTCCACCCAGGAGAACATGAGTTAGCACAACGACATTGCTAACAGACACGCACCCGTTCCACCCAGGAGAAGGTGAGTTAGTACACCGACATTACTAACAGATACGCACCCGTTCCACCCAGGAGAAGCTGAGTTAGTACACCGACATTACTAACAGATACGCACCCGTTCCACCCAGGAGAAGGTGAGTTAGTGCACCGACATTACTAACAGATACGCACCAGTTCCACCCAGGAGAACATGAGTTAGCACAACGACATTGCTAACAGACACGCACCCGTTCCACCCAGGAGAAGGTGAGTTAGTACACCGACATTACTAACAGATACGCACCCGTTCCACCCAGGAGAAGGTGAGTTAGTACACCGACATTACTAACTGATACGCACCCGTTCCACCCAGGAGAAGGTGAGTTATTACACGAACATTAGTATTGGATGCGTACCCGTTCCACCTTTGGTGAAAAATGAGATATTGGTTTCAGTAGGAAACCCGTTGCAGTTATGCGTCGTTCCATAAAACGAATTGTAACAAAATTCGTTTTTTGTTCACTCCAAAAGGCTTCATAATAACGTGTTAATATCAGAACGCGATCTTTCTGTATGTCAGAACGCGATGGTTCTGTCGTGCTATCACCATAAGCAAGTAAATTGATAATGTTATGAGCAGGTAAATTGATAATGTTTTGAAGTTAACGGTACTTTTCAAGTTAACCGATTTATTTAACCCCATACATCATTCTCATCACCTTCTCATTCACTGGTAACTATCCCCATTACCTCCGTTCTTTCATCACCAGCTCTACCTTGCATACCACAACCCGAAACCCACGGTTTCCTGAAGAAAGGTGAGTTATTGCACCAAAATTAGTAATAGATTCGTACCTTCCACCCAGGAGAAGGTGAGTTATTACACGAACATTAGTATTGGATGCGTATTATGTCTGCAGGTAACATGGTGGCAGAACGCTACAATTGAGGGGTCTAGGTACAAAACGAGAATTTTCCACCTTTGGTGAAAAATGAGTTATTGGTTTCACTATGGGCCCGTTGCGTTTATGCGTCGTTGTATAAAACGAATTGTAACAAAACGCGTTATTTGTTTACTCCAAAGGGCTTCATAATAACGTGTTAATATCAGAACGCGCTGGTTCTGTCCGAGTCCGTATATCCACCATTGTCATCATCGTCCTTACAATCACAATTTATTGATAACCAATGAAAAACAATGAAACGCTAACGTAACCTAAAAAGTAATGAAACGATACCCGTTCAAATGTAAATGTAACTCCACACATTTGAATGTAACCAATTGCTACCCATTCAAAAGTAACGCAACGCCACATATTCAATAGTAACGAAATATATGAGTACAGTCGACTCCGGTTATAGTAACTTCTGCGGACTAACATGTTTGGTTCACTATATCAGAGGTTCACTATATCCGATGATGTCAAAAATAAAGGGAATGTCTCCACAGTGATTGATGTTATGACTGAACGGACTGAACGGACTGAAAATTGAAATACCTTTATTTGTACGTAAAAAATCAATTATTTTCCATTGTTTGCATTGTACAATTTTCATTAGATCCTTCTCCAGAGTTCGTGCTCTCTCCATACTTGATTCTTCATTGTTCTCTGTCTCTAAGTATCGTAATACAGTCTTGACACCTTTCAATACCTCTTGCACTGTTGGAACCCCATCCCACTCTCCGAAGGCCTTTTTATTCGTCTAATAACATACGACATCCAATTAATCACTACAGCCTAGGTTCGGGTACACTATAACCGAATCTTCGCATGCTTATTTGCAATGTAAGTGAAACGGGACCAGTGACTTAAGTTCACTATAACCGAGGGTTCGCTATATCCGAGTTCACTGTAACCGGAGTCGACTGGTTTTCGAAGAAAAATAAGCCGTTGCAAACCGTGAATGCCACTGAGCAAGATATGCAGGCGGGGGCGCGGTTTGTCTTCTAATGAAACGCAACCTATTAATAAAAAAAATAGTCAGGAACAAATACTAACAAATATCGTCGAGAACAAATAGTAAAAAAATTGGTGATGGACAAGCACTAACAAAAAAGTTTTAAAAAATATTGAAGAATACATAGTAAAAAGGTCTTAAGGAGCCAATAGAAACAAAATATTTCAGAAGGTACAAATAGTAATAAAAAGTACAGTAAAGAACAATTGGAGTGAAATACTTTCGTCTCTTATGATATTTTTACTATTGCTTAATCTGGATACTATTTACAACAAACATCTAATATAAAAGAGATGATTTTCACTGCTATTATTAATATTGTTATTTCTACCATTGCCCTGCTATGATTACAAATTCTCTCAGTGTTAACACTAATTTATTAAATTTACTTTCAATTTAATCATGGGTTTCGACATACAACATTTACTTCTTACCTGTTGCATGTGGACGTATAATACTACGAGTATACAGAATCACAATTCCTGGAAGTTGATTGAAACCAATTATTATACTAATATAAATTATCAGCCTTTCTCATCAATAAAAATTTAACATTTATTCTTATATGTATTACTCTTATATTATATGTTCTTGTATGTCTTGTGTATGTATATATATATATATATATATATATATATATATATATATATATATATATATATATATACACACAAGCTTATTAAAATATCTTGTTAAATGGCTTCTCGGACAACGAGCAGAATGTTGTCCATTAATCCTTGGTATCCGTATTCTCGCGTTCTTGCCAATCATTGAAATAAATTTAAAATGTTGCAGAATGTCCTCAACGATTTGGTATTAATAGAATTTAATATTTCCCAATAAACAAATAGGCTGTCGCGACATTCCCTATCTGTCTTTCGTATGAAGCACTTACGCGCGTCTGTCTATCTTAAGCTACTTATCGAAAAATCTTTCCATCTACGGAGCTATCCTAATAAAGATAACCTCGAAACACGGAGTTCATTTTAATTCAAAATTCCAACTACTACATTAATGAAATCTACAATTACAATTCAATACTACAATTTAAAAAATACTAAGCTCTCAAACTAATCATAAATTCCCGCTTCACTCTCATTTAAATAATACCCCAGCCTATGCTAAAAATCCGTTCGCACCTGAACAACCGCCTACGTGTGCACGCTTCAATTTCTCTTTAGAGAGTGGTTCCTTGCGCCCTTCTACGAGATCACGGCTTTCAATGCCCTCTACACACCTTTTGCGTATAACGTGTTCGGGCCGGAGTTCATCTAAACTGCGCAATGACACCAAGCATGAAATATTACACTTTGTGATCGGTTGTCCTAATAACGCGTATTCTTTGATTTTCGAGGTTGCAAATAATTCCATTATTAGTAACGCTGGATACCAATTCTATCATTCAAACTAAATTTCTTTTTTTTTTAGCTTAACACAAAGCTAGGAAAAAAAATCATAAGGAACGAATGGTAATAAAGAATTCGTAAAGAACAAATAGTAACAAAAAATCTCGTAAGGAACAAATGATAACAAAGAATTTCGTAAAGAACAATAAGTAACAAAATATTTCGCAAGGAACAAATAGTTACACAAAGTTTCATAAGGAACAAGTAGTAAATAATCAAAAGGAACAAATAGTAATTTATTATATAAAATAGTATATTTCGTAACGTTCAAATACTTATAAATATTTTGTAAGGAATAAATAAGCACAAATTTTGTAAGGAACAAGTAGTAACAAAAAACTTCTTAAGGAACAAGTATAGTAGTAACAAACAATTTCGTAAGGAACAAGTATGGTAGTAAAAAACAATTTCGTAAGGAACGAGTACGGTAGTAACAAAAATAGTAAGGAACACGTACGGTAGTAACAAAAAAATTCGTAAGGAACAAGTACGGTAGTAACAAAAAATCGTAAGGAACAAGTACGGTAGTAACAAAAAATCGTAAGGAACAAGTACGGTAGTAACAAAAAAATCGTAAGGAACACGTACGGTAGTAACAAAAAAATTCGTAAGGAACAAATAATAAAAAAAATTCATAAAAATAAAACCTAGCAAAACATTTCGTAAAGAACGATTAGTAACGAACAATGTGGAAAGGAATAATCTTTGAAGTGGCAGGCGAGCGCTGATGGCGGGGGTGCGCAGGTGGGCGGCGCGACGGCGGTGGCGGCGGCGGGGGCGGCGGCGGTGGGCGCGCCGGGGGCGTACCCGGTGCTGCTGCCGGCGCTGGGGCTGATGGCGGGCGGCGCGGCGCTGGGGCTGGGCGCCGTGGCGGTGGGGCGCTTCCTGGACGCCGGGCAGGCGGCGCTGGCGTCGGCGGCGGCGGCGGCCGCGGCGGCGGCGGGCAAGCAGGAGGAGCAGCTCAAGCTGGAGGCGGACGACGCCGAGGAGGAGGAGGAGGGCGAGCAGCTGTCCGCCGAGCACAAGCGCGCCGTGGAGCGGCTGGTGCTGCGCGCGCTCAGGGAGCACGCGCGACGACATGAGGACGCCGCCGCCGCCGCCGCTGCGAGGACGCGCGACGAGGACAAGGTGCGTCCAAGCCGCCGCCTTGCCCCGCTCGCGCCCCGCCCGCGCCCCGCCCTTTGCATCGCTGGTTCGGTCTTTACAACCAAGAGATATCTCGGGAGCATTGTTGGACCTCTAGACGTTTTTCTATCGGAGCTGTCCTTTTACGATGATTGAGAGAAAGAGTGAGAGATAGGGAGAGGGAGGGAGAATGAGAAAGAGGAAGAAAGAGAGGGGGGAGAGGGAGAAAGAGAGGGAGAGGGAGAAAGAGAGGGAGAGGGAGAAAGAAAGGGAGAGGGAGAAAAAAGGGAGAAAGAGGGAGAGGGAGAAAGAGAGGGAGAGGGAGAAAGAAAGGAGGGAGATGTGGAGAGAGAGTGGGGGAGAGGGAGAGGGAGAGAAGGGGAAAGGGAGAGAAAGGGAGAGGGAAAGAAAGGGAGAGACGGAAAGAAAGGGAGAGACGGAAAGAAAGGGAGAAGGAGAAAAAGGCAGAGAGAGGGAGAGGAAGAGAGAAAGAGAGAGAGGGAAAGAGAGAGAGAAAGAGAGTGAGGGAAAGAGAGAGAGGGAAAGAGAGAGAGAAAGAGAGTGAGGGAAAGAGAGAGAGGGAAAGAGAGAGAGAGAGGGAAAGAGAGAGAGAGAGAGGGAAAGAGAGAGAGAGGGGGAAAGAGAGAGAGAGGGAAAGAGAGAGAGATAGAGATAGCGTGGGAGAGAGTGATTTTCTTTGTCCAGGAAGCATAGTTGTGTGCCTTTGGGTTCGACAGATACCTACCGTACATAGCAATCTACGGCACGTGAAAATTATTGTAGTTAGATGACTGTTATGAAATTCCCCAAATCACTGAGTGACGCACCCAGGGCAAAATCCGTTAACACCACCGCACGTGCCCTGATCGCAACCCTCCTTGTTTCGCTGTTTCGGTTTTTACGAGGGAAATATCTGACTACCATTGTTGGAATCCTAGACGTTTTGCTTTCGGATTAACAAGTAGCTCTTCTTTGTGACTGGTAGATAGAGATATTGTCTTTGGCTAGGGATCGTATTCCTTTTGGAGTGACTACAGTATGGGAAAATTGTTATAGTACTAGGTTTGCTATTGTTGTAGTTTCTAGGACAGTAAAACGATTCGTGAGACCACTGGAATGACAGAGACAAAAGACACGGAGATGAAGGACAAAATGCGTCGAAGCCGCCTCACCCCGACCTGTCCGCGGCCCGCTTCTTCCTTCGCTGTTTCGATGTTTACGTCAAAAGGTTATCACGGTAGGATTCTTGAATGCATAAACGTTTTTCCTTCGGAATTACAGGAAGCTTTTCTTTGAGAATGATAGCGAGAGAAATTGTTTTTATCCAGTATTCCGTGGTGATGGAGAGATTCCGTACATTATGACGACTATGACACGTGAAAATTGTTGTGGTACTAGGTTCGGTATTGTTTTAGTTACAATGGCGATAAAGTGATTCACTAGACACGCCTGGGCCAAAATGCGTCTACACCGCCAGCCCCGCACTGCCCGCGTCGCCCTCCTTGCTTTGTTGGGGTGGCGTTTCTGTGTTTACGTCGAAAAGATATCTCAGTAGCTTTGTTGGAAGCCTAGACTTATTTATTGGTGATTGGTAGGTAGATTTTCTATAAGAATATGAAAGAAATTGACGTTGTTTTTCAGCAAGCCTAACCGTATTCCTTGTGACTTGACAGATTCTGTATATTGCAATTAACACCGCAGGGAGAAATTGTTGTAGTATTAGCTTCGCTACCGTTGTGGTTAGTAGGACGCCGGATTCGCCAGACCGTTTAAGATGACGGGTGCCCAGGACCAGCTGCCTCCATATCACCCTCTCCTGATCGCGCTCCCCGAAAAATTTGTCTTCCTTTTAAGAGAAAGTAAAGCCGACTGCCCCATGTCGTAGATTTATTGCGTGTACAGAATCCTCAAGCCTAAAAGAGGCCTCTGAGCTAAATTATAATCACCTGTTTCATCATTTGAGCGACACCTCCTTTCGCTAACATGGCGAAAGCACCGTAGCAAATTTTGCTTGATCAGGCTGAAGAGCAGGCCTTGATGACCTGAGTCCCGTCATGCAAAGTAAGACATCATTGAATTGAATCAAATCAATCAAATTGAATTGTATTGAATTGAATCGAACTGACCAGAATTAAATAAAACGGAATAGAATCGAAATTATTTGAATTGAACTCTTCGCTGCGAGGATGTTCCCGAAGCTAACGCTGCACTCGCATTGAAGAGTATGCCCGTGTTAACGCAAGGGACCCCGCCACGCCCCTCCCCGCCACGCCATATCCCGCCACGCCCCGCCATACCCCGCAACGCCCCGCCACGGTCCGACTACGGCCCTTAACGTTTCCTTAACGTTACGATGTAGAGGGATTTTGCTGGATATACGTTTTGGGTTATGAGTAAAAATGAACCTCACATACTTTTAGCGTAGTATATTACTTTCTAGTTTAGTACTTGCACTGTATAGAAAAAGTTATGTAGTGTGAGAACCCCCTTTCAAACCCAACTTGCTTTAATGGCCCTAACTAGTTAATTGTCTGATAGTATTTACAATTTTCTCCTTTCTTGTTTCTCAATTTTTGAATCTTTGATCATAAATGTGTCATCTTGATTTCTGAAGGTTCTGTTCAGCGCAATGCCTAATTCAAATGTCATACCTGCCGCCAGGCTCGCCTGCTCGACACGGACGCCATCTTAGTGTTGTCGGAGGAACCTTCGGAAGCAGTGCAGTCTAGCGGGGACGAGCCGAACGACCTGCAGCAACAGAGCCTGCGACGGCGACGCCGCGCGGCGGACGGCGACGAAAAGCGCGGCGCGCCGGAGAACGCCCTGGACGCGGAGACGACGGGGGCGCCGCCGGCGGCGGTGGCGGGCAGCGCGGCCGCCTGGGCGCACACGCCTTGCGCCAAGCGCATCTTCTGCGACGCCATGTTGCAGCGCTCGCACGACGACATAGTGCTCACGGAGAAGAAGATGGCGGCGGCTTACGCGCAGATGTGAGTAAAGCGCTATTAAAGTGATAAGGAAGTAGCCGGAACTAGACAATTTTGGATCCGGGACAATGCTGAACGAGCGCCCCCTCCGAAAAAAAAAAAAAAATGTGGAAGTTGTATAAAGAAACCGAGTTATTTTATTTATTTCAATAAATTTATTATATTATTTCAACAAAAATTGCGTATAAGCAAAAAAAGTTTTTAAAAATGTATTTTAAAATAATAGTTTTAAGTAAAAGTATGTAGTGATCAACTAATACTTACAATATCAACGGTGAGCTTAAAACGCTAAAAAATATTTTGTGTTTAGTAATTGTTGAATAAAATGACTTGTTAATTTCATTAAAATAATAAATATGGAATTTGGGTACAACCTATTTTAATATTAGCATCATATGATTCATTTCATAGAGTCCTACCTTATTAATAATTACCATAATTAACTATTTAAGGTCTAAATTTAATTGAAAATGTTGTGAAATATCAGTCTCCTGAACATACCGCGTGATTCTCTTGTTCGAGTTAACTTCACTTGTTCACTTAACGATGTCAACATCAGTGTTGCCAACGTCGTGAAAGAAAGTTATGGCGTATTGAGGGGAAAATGCCGTTGGGTTCTCGAGTTTAATCAATGCCGCCTAGGTCTATTTAGGTGGCGCTGGTTTATTCCCGGCATACTCGCAAAGATTGCAGCGCAGAAACACACAAAAACAGGTTTTTTTTGGAAATTTCTTTGAATCTTCTAACCGGATCCGAAAACAAATTACCAGTTCCCCATCAGGAGACCTAGACGCGTCGAATGGCACCTCGTATGTCTCGATTGGAGCATGGGAAGTGGTCTAGCTGTGAGTGACGAAATCCACACACTCGGAATTGATCAAATACTGTATAGAGATTGTTTGTCCTTTCGCCAACTGTGGAATGCATGCATGAAAACAATTTCTTTATATTTTGTGGAATTGAAAAAAGAACAATTCAAAATTTGCATTAAAAGAAACGTTGACGTTGTTTTCCTTTTGATTAAAATTTGTTATATTTTGAGCTATTCTGTCATGAAATTTTTGCATTATAACAAAATGGCAGGTAGTTACTGTACTGTAACATTTTTTTATAGTGCTACGCAATTATCAGTAAACAGAAACGCTTAGGTTCATGCGATTCAATTGCACAAACTATCAAAGAATGGAATTCATTTTATTTACTTTTCTGAATGCTGCACGTTTCTGATCACTCGTAATTCCACGTGAAAATAGCTAGAGAACTAAACCTCCAAAAATTTTGCAAAAACTCAAAAAAGCATTGTAATTTGGATTACGGTCCATGCGACGTAACTTTCGCACGAGAAACAATTTTGAAGACCTTGAATGTAATCATTAGAGGTAATTCACGGTGGACGTGTTAAGAAGATACAGATGTGTGTTTGTGTACCGCAAATTGGGACAGGGATTCTCAATTGAAGAGCTTATTTTCAAATCTCCATGAAACAATTAATCAGGAAGGGAAGGAAAGTATTCCGATTCTGCCTGTAGCTCATTATAGGATTCAACGGTTTTTGGACACTGTGTAAAAGCAGAAACAATTTTTGAACACAGCATCTGTCAACTTGATTCAGAAATCGTTTCAGATTATATTGATACGTAATACTAGAAAACAATTTGGAATGGAAATAAGTCACAATGGAAATAAAATTTTCAAATTTTTGCGTCGAAGGAATCTTGTAAATTGAGCCTGGCATCTTGTGTTCGCATATTAATATAATATTGTTAATTAGTTGCTAATTAATTACATTAATATAATAAAAGTTATTAATTAATTATTTAATAATTAATTTCTGCTTTTTTCAGAGCTCGAGGCGACGTGTCTGTCGCCTTTCATTTGGGAGACGTCATGGCCGCGGTCCGCAAGGGCGACTGCAGCGCATTCGCCTGCCCGAGCGGCCTCGCGCCGAAGCTGGAGACGGCTCCCAGACGACGGTAGTTTATCTGCTGGCCACGTGTTGCGCGACGATCGCGCAGGTGTTGCGTGATTCACATCAGAGAGCAAGCATACTCCACCGTTACCGGTGGTTGGCGCTCGTTACAAAAGAACGATGTGTCGTGATTTCAAGCTGGTTTAGGGCGACTTCGAAAAGAACTCCGTATGTCTGTCGAAAAGGCGTGTATTTGCGCCGAATTGATTTAAATAATAGACATACCACCAAGTGGAGGAGGTTCGGAACATTCTACAAAACACAAGTTGGTGTTGAAGACTCTTAACCAGTACAATGAATCCTAGTGAAAATGTTGCAAGTGAAGTTATTATATAATGAAACTTCCATTCAATGGACCCCATCAGTCTTCAAATGAAGTAAACAGTAACATACCAGCCATTACTATTACATACCTGTAGGCATTGCCAAGATACAAATTCAGGGCAGTCAATACATCTCGAATTGATGGACATGCGATTTGGAATTAAGAGACTTGTTCTATAACAGTGCATCTTTCAGTGGTTATAAAATTTGGATGGCGATCACTCCTTAAGAAAGTCTAGCGAGAGACAAATACTAGCCGAGGAAGAATACTATGAAGTGAATAGATTACTAGGTACCTATCGATTCAGGTCAAATTAAATTTAATTTCTCACTGGTCAATTTGCCATCTCTTTCACCAAATTTTGAGAGGGAAAAATGGAAGTATTTCTAATCAAGAAGTATTGAGATATATGCTTAACGAAAGTAACTAAATAATATTAACTACATCACAAGGAAAAAATATCATGATTATGCTTACGTACTAGAATTACTGAAATGAACAAGTTACAGGACAAAAATGGACTGGTCATTGAAAGTTCATCATTACTCGAATACTAATTATGTGAACTTATTATTGTGTACTGTAAAATGCCTCGAACAAAGCGTCGATTCGTTATTTGATGCAAAATATTTTCTATTTATTGAGAGGCACTAAACACGTTAATAATAATAAAAGGTAACCGTGATATTCTTCAAAAAGTAATTTGTTAGAATGTTAAACAAAATACCCGTGTTGATATCAAATATGAAAATATTTGTAATGTCTCTGCCACAGGAGACGTAATTGGATGGAAACATATTCCAATTCATCCATTTATCGAGTTTGAACTTACGTAAAAATTAAAGAAAGAATAAACTTAAACATGTAAACTCTCTGCCACAAGAGACGTAATTGGATGGAAACATATTCCAATTCATCCATTTATCGGGTTTGAACTTACGTAAAAATTAAAGAAAGAATAAACTTAAACATGTAAACATTTTGGAAATGTTTAATGAATGAATAATTAAGTAATGGTTTTGTTATTTAATTTTCGCAGTATAATTAACACTGGGTTGATTTTACAGGCAGTAGAAGAAATTCTACGATTTACTGTATTTATCCAGATGGAATTCAATTCTTCAGAATGACAGGTTGATAAATTTATTAATAATGGTTCTTTTCTAGATGTAGTTCAGATGGTGTTCAATTTCTTACCCAGAAAACTATTCACCGGCCAAAATTGTTTTCATGACAGATTATGAGAGAGATCAATGTATATTAACAGTGAAAACAAAGAGTTGCATTGCAAGTAACTATACAAAGCTTTACATATCCCATCTCTATAGAATGGATTCGATTTTCAGTAAAATTAGATTAAATGCAAGTTAGCCTATTTCAGCATGTTATTAAATGTTATTTATCCTCAATGTAAGCACATGTAATTTATGTGTAATGTTTCAACTAATAAACTATTTTCGTTTTGTATATTATTTTTTCAGAGTCAGTACCTTAATATTTTATGACAAATTATAGCTTAAATGAAGTAATTTCGTACTTTAAATATGATGCAATAAATTATATGTTTCTGTAAGCTCGAGAAGAAAAATCATTTAGTGACGGTGCAAGTGGGGTTAATGGAGGTGGTGGTTCCCAGCTTCACCTTAATTGTACACTAAAGGGGCCACTGGACCTTCACACTTTATGACCAAGCTCAAATCATTGTATATGTTTTCATATTTAACTTCATATTTCTATTTATCGTTAAAATATATTAGGGGGAATGGCCTCGCAGTTTTAAATTACAAATATTGCAGGCAATATTGCGCGTAAAGACAAAAATTTTCAAAAAAATGTGCATGACCTTAATGAAATAACTAATTATGGACATCAAATTTCATTTGAAAGGAAAATATCTTCTCTTTTTGTAGTTGTAAGGAAACGCCGAAAAAATTCAAAATTTTACAATTATCGAAAATTCAGAGTTAAAGAGAAATTGAGACTCCGTGAAAATCGTCCCTATATCACATTTATAAGTCTATTTTATTCAATTTTTATAAGAAATACATTTTAAAGAAAACATTTGGAGCTATTTTTGAGAAATTTTAGAAATGTCGGGGGAGGGGGGTTCATGTAAAGTATCCCAAATTTTGAAGAAAATTTTTCAAAATTGCAGCGATCAAGTCGCGCCAGCGGTACCGGGGAATATTCATTTTTGAAAAGAATCTTACTATAGTTAAGACGATAGTGGTGCTCACAGACGAGCAAACGGACGACTTAAAAAAGCCGCATTTTTTGGTATCAGGTGTTCCCAAAACGTGTATTTTCGGTGAAAGCGATTTTCATGCGCATTACGTAAATTTCTCTATACTGCGTATATTACTAAGTATGTACGTACGTATACGAGAAAGTAAAAATGTTTTTCTGCTAATATAAAATATTTTCTTATTTTTCATATTTTTAATAAGATAAAATAGTGTTAAATTGATAAAAAACACATTTCTGGCTGTAGAGGAGTGTGGGGTGTGGTACGGGGGCCAAGAAAACTTTTTACGTTAATTTATAGTGTAATTATTCAATGTAATTTTGTTTAGGGAAACATTTTGTTAATGGTATACGGGGGAACCTTTTGCCCCCCCCCCAATAAAATATCCGAAATCCCGCCTCTGCTCGCCAATGTTAATGTAAGGAATATTTTCTCAGAAACTATTTTAATTTGCACACTTGAAATTTTATATGAGAGGCCGCAATGGCAATTAAAAATTAACATTACTAAGCTTATAGTAAATGCCCAGAACGAGCATTTTTAGAGCTTGTCTAAATAAATATTTTGAACTAAAAATAAATGTTTTTATTTAAACCAGCATACATATTACAAATAAAGTTGTTGGAACAAAATGGTAATAGCCAGGGCTAGGATTTATGAAAACCCACGTACCTAACATGTACTTACATATGGATTACCAACGTAGCTGTCCACCTGAACAAAAAAATATTGAATTTTGTGCTTTTATTTTCCTTGTCCATTGGATTTCTTTATGCTTTAAGAGATCAAATTATAAAATATTCAACTTCTATAAATAATTGGCCAAAATGCAGGTTTTTACATCATAAGGCATAACTCTTAAACGTTGATATATTCTGATAATCTTTTTTAAATGAATCATGATTTGTCTAATCAAGTGAACGAACTAGAATGGTATAGGTCCTGTGAAAACTAGAGAGACAAGATTTGATTAGTGAAAAATGTTTATAAATTTATTAACCATCTCGATCAGGTTTTTTGTCCAGTTTCCCTGATACTTTGAGTAAATGCCGAGATGGACCCTTCTTTTGCTTCTGAACATAAATGTAACTTCAATATCAGTGCAAGTCTTCTAGAATTCAGTGGGAAATATACTTATTCAAATTATCGTTCTCCATGTCGCTGTAGGAAGTATTATTCCTTCACGAAGAGCCCAATTTTATTGCTGATTTGCCCTTGAAAATATATTTTATTACATCGGAGCGAATACTTTTGTTAACAATTCTAGTAAAAAACCCTCATTTTTTCAGTTTCCAAAATTCAATAAGTATATATATAACTTAGGAATGGGATCTGAGAATTTTGAAAATGTGCACAGAATTCACTTCTCCCCATAGAACGTCACACACCGTTTTAAACTGTTTTTGACGTAAAATAAATATTCTGGTCGTTTTAGTTCAGTTCAACTGAAAATTTTCTAACTATTCTAATTCATTGACTAGAACAAATCATGGGTTACATGCTGCAAATACAATTGGATTAATATCACTTGTTTATGATTCATAATGTTTGATATGTATGAATGTGCTGAAATTTTCCAATTTAGGAAAATGCATCTGAAGTTCAATTGATTCAAAAGAAAATTCCTTGATAATTGACACTCGCTCAAAAACTAAGACACGTAGAAAGAAACGGTTTAAAGCCTTTAAAAGACAATGAAACATAGCACATGACTCCATAAAAATTGAAAAATATGAAAATTCTACATTATTTATCATTTTGAGGTAGCTACCTTCAAAATGTTAACCAAAAGGTAGTTCAATTAACTGTAGCATAAAAAACAGGCAAAACTTCAAAAAATGGTTTTTAATTAAATATCGCTGTACAATAATGAGAATCCGTGAATAGCCAAAGTTCCGAATAACCTGTAGAGGGTGCCAATTGCGAAGCCGTTTCACCGTAGTCCAGTAGAATTCCCATACACAGCTGAATCGTAGAATATCCGCCAGAGATTTCCGTTTCCGTAGCACAAGTCGTCGTTTTCCGTAATCACCACTCTACATTCCGTACACCACTCGCCAGAACACCGTCGCTATCAGTCTTGCCCTGGCGTCGGGTCGGGGCCCTCTTATAGCTCGCGGGGGCTACCGGTCCGCCGACTAGCTGCGCAGTAGGGACGGTGGCGAGTCTCTGCCCGCTTGTTCAGGCGTGACGAACGTGCGCGATCAGCCCCGGCCGGCCCGCAACGGTCGCCTTCCTCTCCAGCCGAAGGCGGTGACGCCCCGCTGACGTAGCTCGGCGGCGGGTCTTTCAACCGCGCGCGGGCGGTCAAGACAAAAACAAACACTAGTTTAGGCTAAACATTTAAGTTTCATACACATCAAGTACATACTCCAAGTTCACCACTTACTCTGCAATTTAAAGTTCTGATTTATCTTCCCAGAATGATTTGTCAGACCTTGACACACAACTAAAATTTTGAAAAATGTAAAAAAAATGTAAAAAATGTAAATGTAATTAAAATGTAATGTAATTAAAAATAAAAAAAATATGTTACATCCTAAAATATGGGCAAAATATGAGGAATAGTTAAATTAATAACCACCTAATGTTCCGACATACTTCAACATATTTAATTCTAAATTTATTTATAAGTACTATTTTAATAATTAAATAAAAATAAATAAAAGGTACGCAACTTCATACATTCCTTTCCCCTTTCCAATATGGCACTGCAAACTAAAGGGATTACCTGCGAAATTGCACATTGGGGAATTCTAAATAAATCGCCTACTGCGTGAGCATTTCCCTAATGTGCGAGAGTTCGTCTAATCCGCCAGAGATCGCCTTTGCGCGGGCATTCGCCTACTGCACGGGCGATTTCCTATTGCGTGGATGTTCCCCTACTGTGCGGGAGATCGCTAATCCACGGGCACACGCCTACTGATGGGGCGTGCGCCTACTGCCTGGAAAATCACCTACTGCGCGAGATATCTCCCACTGCGTGAGCGTACCCCCACTGTGTGGCAATTCGCCAAATGGGCGGTCGTTCCCCTACTGTGCGGGAGTTAGCCTAACCCGCAAAAGTTCGCGTACTGCGCGGGCGTTTGCCTACAGCGCGTGCGATCTCCTACTGCGTGGGCGATCCCCTATTGTGCGGGAGTTCGCTCATTTCGCGGGCGTTCGCCTAATGACCAAGATTCGCCTAATCCACGGGCGATCGCGTGCAGCGGGGGCGATCGCATACTCCGAGGGTGTTTGCAAACTGCGCGGGCGTTACCTAATGCGAAGGCGATCTCCAACGGCGTGGGCGTTCTACTACTGTAAGGGAGTTCGCCTAATCCGCGCGCGTTCACCTATTGCGCGGGCGACCACCTACTGCGCGGGCGACCGCCTACTGCGCGGGCGATCGCCAACTGCGTGGCTATTCTCCTACTGCGCGGGCATTTGCCTACTGCGCGGGCGTTTGCCTACTGCGCGGGCGTTTGCCTAGTAGGCGAGCGTTTGCCTAGTGCGCCGGCGTTTGCCTAGTGCGCGGGCGTTCGCCAACTGCGTGGGCGTTCTCCTACTGCGCGGGCGTTTGCCTGGGGCTCGGGCGTTTGCCTAGTGCGCGGGCGTTTGCCTAGTGCGCGGGTGTTTCCCTAGTGCGCGGGCGTTCGCCAACTGCGCGGGCGTTCTCCTACTGCGCGGGCGTTTGCCTACCGCCCGGGCGTTTGCCTACTGCGCGGGCGTTTGCCTGCTGCGCGGGCGTTTCCCTAGTGCGCGGGCGTTCGCAAACTGCGTGGGTGTTCACCAACTCCGCAGACGATCGCCTATGCGCAGACATTTGCCTACGGCGCCGGCGTTTCCCTACTGCGCGGGGGAAAGCCAACTAAGTGGGCGTTGGACTTCTGCGCGGGCGTTCGCCTTCTGCGCGGGCTTTCGCCAACTGCCCGGGCGTATGCCTACTGCGTGGACGTTCTCCTACTGCGCGGGCGTTTTCCTACTGCGCGGGCGTTCGCCAACTGCACGGGCGTTCGCCAACTGCGCGGACGTTTGCCTACTGCGCGGGCGTTCGCCTACTGCGCGGGCGTTCGCCTACTGCGCGGGCGATTGCCTACTGCGCGGGCGTTCGCCAACTGCGCGGGCGTTCGCCTACTGCGCGGGCGATTGCCTACTGCGCGGGCGTTCGCCTACTGCGTGGGAGTTCGCCTACTGCGCGGGCGTTCGCCTACTGCGCGGGCGTTCGCCTACTGCGCGGGCGATTGCCTACTGCGCGGGCGTTCGCCAACTGCACGGGCGTTCGCCTACTGCGCGGGCGTTCGCCTACTGCGCGGGCGATTGCCTACTGCGCGGGCGTTTGCCTAGTAGGCGAGCGTTTGCCTAGTGCGCCGGCGTTTGCCTAGTGCGCGGGCGTTCGCCAACTGCGTGGGCGTTCTCCTACTGCGCGGGCGTTTGCCTGGGGCTCGGGCGTTTGCCTAGTGCGCGGGCGTTTGCCTAGTGCGCGGGTGTTTCCCTAGTGCGCGGGCGTTCGCCAACTGCGCGGGCGTTCTCCTACTGCGCGGGCGTTTGCCTACCGCCCGGGCGTTTGCCTACTGCGCGGGCGTTTGCCTGCTGCGCGGGCGTTTCCCTAGTGCGCGGGCGTTCGCAAACTGCGTGGGTGTTCACCAACTCCGCAGACGATCGCCTATGCGCAGACATTTGCCTACGGCGCCGGCGTTTCCCTACTGCGCGGGGGAAAGCCAACTAAGTGGGCGTTGGACTTCTGCGCGGGCGTTCGCCTTCTGCGCGGGCTTTCGCCAACTGCCCGGGCGTATGCCTACTGCGTGGACGTTCTCCTACTGCGCGGGCGTTTTCCTACTGCGCGGGCGTTCGCACGGGCGTTCGCCAACTGCGCGGACGTTTGCCTACTGCGCGGGCGTTCGCCTACTGCGCGGGCGTTCGCCTACTGCGCGGGCGATTGCCTACTGCGCGGGCGTTCGCCAACTGCGCGGGCGTTCGCCTACTGCGCGGGCGATTGCCTACTGCGCGGGCGTTCGCCTACTGCGTGGGAGTTCGCCTACTGCGCGGGCGTTCGCCTACTGCGCGGGCGTTCGCCTACTGCGCGGGCGATTGCCTACTGCGCGGGCGTTCGCC